>CABHPH010116002.1:0-51441 GCA_902168325.1 Peromyscus nudipes
AAAAAAAAAATGAGGTAATGCAACAGACTCAGTGTCCTCTGGCAAAACAGTTTGTGTAAGTCTGGGTGTCTAGTTACAAAGTAGTTAAAGACTCAGTTGCATTCAAGGTTAAAGTGATGATTTAATTAACCAGCATACTATTTCTAATATTCAAGCTCATCTGACATTTGTTCCTAAAAAAATGAATGTCACTGCTTAGCCTCTTAGGTCAAAATTGGGAGTTATAAATGAGATCTGAAAGTTATGGACACACAAGCTTGTGTGTCCATACGCGTTTATTGTGTGTGAGAACTTTGTAGTTTCTAATTGAAAGGCTCAGTGATGAAGCCCGCATGCTGCCATCCTGCCCACCTGTTCCTCTGGTGCTGCTCTCATCATGCCTCATAGTCAGTCTGTATCTAAACAGGGTTAGTGGGGACATAATGGAAGTAACAGGTTATGCTGAATACTAGCGTTGGCTGGCTTTGTAATTAGATTGAAGCCTTGTCAATTTCTCACCACTACATTTTGATTTAACCTGAGACAGAAGATATCTTGAGATTGATGGATAGTTTCTGAAAATCCTATGCTTTGGTATAATCCCCCTCCCCTTGTATCCCTGTTTCTCTGTTATAGACTATATTACTGATAATATGCCTACCCAACTCCTCATGTACATCTATACTGTGAGTATATGTGCATGGAGAGGGAGAGAGTGAGGAGAGAGAGAGAGGAAGAGAGGATGGGAAGAAGGGAAATAAGACAGGGAAGACGGGAATATTGAACAGTGATAAGACTTAATGATGGTAGCCAGTGGGAGAGTGAGGAGTAATCTAATCCAAACATTGCACTTCCCTCCACCTGATCTCACTCCCTGCTCTCTGTTTCTAGAGATAAGGAATTTCTTAGTAGGGGGAATAAAATAAACTGAGCTAGAACTGGAACCCAAGTCTTGGCAGTCTGGTGAAGGATTTTTCACATTGATGCTACAGATATGGATGGGCTCATTCTCTGTGGTGGGCTATCCTGAGAAGGGGATTTAGCAGCAAACCAGGGTTCTACCTACTAGATGTCTGTAGCACCTCCTACCATGATAATCATAAACCCTTCTAGACCTTGTCAAACATCTTTGGCTGATAAAATTGCCCCTAGTTAAGAACCACTAATCTAATATATTCTTTTATTGTCACCCATAATTCACAGGTTGAATTACCAAGACAAAGAACATTCATGTTAGTGGTAATCTAGATACCAATTTTAGTGTTTTAAAAATCACCTTTGGGGGTTCCGTGATAGAGTGCTTATCTAGCATGAGCAGAGTCCTGTTTGATGTTGACACCACAAAACCCATCAGCTTAGTAAAGTCTATTGCTGGTTTTAGCAGCACTTGAATCCTGTTCACACAGGGGTCATGAGAGCTTTCTTCAGTCATTGCGTAGCTGGCCCCCTGCTCCTCCCGTTCCACCCCTGCCCATTCACAATACTAAACTTACCCCTTTCCTCCAATTTATTTTTCTCTTTTCTTGACCATTTCTGTCTGTCTCTAATAACAATTCCCCAATTTTCCATTTTTTTCATTCCATACTGTTTCCTTGGAATATGTAAAAGGCTTCCATACATACAATAATATTTCATTTGACTTTGAAATAGGTGTCTCCAGAACCTTCCATACTCCTTTACACTGGCTGGATCTGTAATCTCAATGACCCCATACACACATATAGGTGATGTATGACCTTCAGACTTGAATTCAATCACTCACTAAGTCCTTCCTTCATGCCTTCACTAATGATTGTCACAAATCTACTGTCCTGACTGCTTTCTGTACATGTAAAGGTACTGTAAACTTGGTATGGTCTAACTGGATACTTAGCATTCTTTATGTACTCTCTACTTTCTGTATCATCACCCTAGATATGGAACACTGTTGATTATATAAAGAACAGGAACTATGTCTCTCTCTTTCTCCATCTTGTTCAGCCTCACAAATAGAAAATGCTCAATAGATATGTATTAATTAAATATCATTTCATACATGTAATCAACTAGAAAGCAGCATAGGGCAAGTTGCCTTATTCCTCTTATAGCTAAACCTTTCTTGTGTATGTGCCTCTCACTAAAGTCTTTTCCAATGTGAACCTAGTCTATATATTCACAAAATACATCTTTATGAAGGAAGAGTCTTGAGACTCTTCCAATATGTACTTATGTTATGTAGGTTCTCTGAGTGAAAATGAATTACCTTCGAGACTTTTTAAAGGACCCATTCATGACTAGATATAGTAGACCATGTCTGTATTCCCAGGACTCCATAGACTGGCGTAGGGGGTTTGAAAATTTGAGGCCAGCCTGAGCTACATAGAGAGAACTTGTCTTTTAAAATAACATCAAAATGTGTTTAAATGACTTTGTCTATAGTCATTTTCGTGTGTGTGTGTGTTTGTGTGTGTGTGTGTGTGTGTGTGCACGCAATACTCTCTTTCTCCCCTTCTCTCTCCTGTGCATGTGCACACACGTGTGTATGTGTATGTATCTGGGTGTGTTTGTGTATGTGTTCACTAATTAAAACTTTATCCTCATGAAAAGATTCATGTTGGCATCCAGAATCTACAGAAAAAGCCAACTGGTTAGCATGCTTCTAGAAACGTCATGAAATATTCTAAGCTTCAGCCATCTCTGTGACTACAATGAAAAGACACCAAGTGAGAAACACCAGAACCCAACTGCTGATCCTGTATGAAGCTTCTCTTTCAAAATTAAAGATTTACGTCTCTGATTTGAATCAATGAGAGTAGAAGCAAGATGGAAGGAAGCACATTTGCAAAAGGCTGTAAAAAGTCTGCCCATGTTAGATTATCTCGAGGAAAAAATTCCAATAGAATTCAAATAATACTCTACAGATTCATTTCCAGCCTATAGAAAAACCATGTCTCGTCTTTAGAATTCTAAGGCATGAAATCCCCAAACACCAAGAATAATGTTTTACCCCTTATCCAACAGTCCCTCTCATTTTCTTTCCTAATGGAAGCACTTCTGTTGTGAAGGAGATATCCATCATGTACCACGTAAAACACATTTTTCCTTTACAATCAAACTCATTCTTAGCTTGAATCACTTTATTGTTTCATTCTATAACTCAAATATATGAGTGCTTTAAAGTATGGTTTAGAAGTTCCTACTGAAATTATGGAATAACAGTTAATGCATACAGTTGGAAAATGGCATATTAAATCTTTCCTTGCCACTTGCCAAGGAAAATTTCTTGGATCTTTTAAAACTCAAAATTAAAGGGAATAGTTGGATATCTGTATTATATCAATCTCTTGTTCTGTTTTATCTCAAATATAGGGTTTTTTTCTTATATTTAGCTTTAAATGATGCTTCAATATAAGGTTGATAATTAAAAATTGTAGTAGTAGAGTGATTGTATAAAACAAGGTTAGCATATATATGTGTGTATATACATATATACACATAGGTGTGTACACACACACACACGTGTATATATATATATATATACACACATATACATACACACATGTATTGTCTGAAATACAGATTGTTAATTGGAAGTATAGAAAGTAGATATTTTCATGACCTGATTTGACAGATTTTTCTTACTTTAACCAAGAAAAAGCAAGACATTATCAAACTGTAAAATTAAAACAAAAAGAAAGGTACTTTTGCTTCCTTCACGTCTTCTAAGTGCTCACAATGCAATCAGTTGACTCCAATATGAACTTAGTCTATATATTCACGAACTACATCTTTATAAAGAAGGAACCTTGATAATCTTCCAATATGTACTTACGTAGATTCTCTGGGTGAAAATGAATTACCTTCAAGACTTTTTAAAGGGCCCATTCATGACTAGATACAGTAGACCATGTCTGTATTCCCAGGGCTCCATAGACTGGGGTAGAGGGTTTGAAAGTTTGAGGCCAGCCTGAGCTACATAGAGAGAACTTGTCTTTTAAAACAACATTAAAGTGAGTTTAAATGACTTTGCCTATAGTCACCAAGCCAGTGTGACCATGGGAAAGGGATTCATAGCGGATTCGTCTACCTGTTTGGGCCAGGCAAAATACCATGATTCACAGTGAGTTTGCTGTTCTGGTCTAAATATCCTGAAAGATTTCATTGGGAAAAAAAGGTGAACACCTCCCATTCATTAACATCCTTTATTTTTGGACCGTTTTTATTTGCTTGATTGTTTTCTAAAGAAGTTATTTTTCTGCCCGAGGCTTGGGAATGTTTTGCTGACGTGGTTTTCTCTTCCAGTCACGGAATCCCTGCTTCTTCTCTATTGGTCTTCTAGATCAACCCCCCCACCCCACCCCCGGACCCCCCGCACCCCTGCTCCCCCAGTGTCATTACTAGGAAACAGGTTAGAAGAAACTGTAGGCAGTGAGGACACTTCCTATGTCTGGTATTCTGCCTGACTGTTGGGCAGCAGGTCCCGGCACTCCAGGGCCCACGGCAGTCAGGGTTATCCCCATTCCAGTGAGGTGATCCTACTCAGACTCTCCCACGCACACGCACGGTCCCGGTCCCCATCATTGCTCAAGGGTGTAGGTTGGGCCCTGACTCATGGGGAAGAGGCGAATTGCATCCTGTGAGTCAGTGGCTCCACTTCCTGCTGGCATATTTGAGATTTCACTGAAATGCAACCACCAAAAGGTGAATGGAGATGAACAGGGAACATCACATTCCTAAACCCACTTGGAGCTGTGACCCAGATAATAGTCCCTGAAGTGACTTTGGTCTTTGTTTTTCATAGTGAAGTTGAAATTCTGAGCACCAGTGTCGTAGGTCATATACCTATGTCACCTTGCACAGACTTCCTCGGGATCTTAGCAACCAGCATCAGTGTTGTCACCACATCAGATTTTGACACAGACATTATCAAAAAAAAAAAAAAAATTAACCCAGTGAATTACTTTAATAGCAGGAATCCTTTTAAGGGACCAAAAACTTAAGTAAAATATTTGCAATTTAACAATAGATTGTTATACACAAACTCACTAAAATCGTGAAAAACATAAGACCAAGGAACTGAGTGGCTGTGACACTAGGACTCATTCCTTCCCTGAATAACTTAAAAAAAATGGCTACCAGGCTGCAGTTGTAGCTTAATGATGCAATGCCTGCCTAGTATGGCAATACGCTAGGTCCAATTCTCACCGGGAAAAAGTTTTGCAAAAGCAGCAGGAGCGGATATCACAGTCTTCTGTGGATGGGCTTTTCAACCTTCTAATCACCACATTTACTCCTCTGTTCCATTTCCAAAGTCTTATGACAGGCACAGCTAGGGACCAGTGAAGACCCCTGGTTTAAATCAGTTCAGCTGTGTCCTGAGATAGATGATTCAGACCCGTTTTTGCTGTTCACTGGTCATACATGCCAATGATAGAGTGCGACCCTGCACTTTAATATGATTATTTATGATTTCATCTGCAAAATATTCTGCTGGTGGATGAGCACAGCAAGTCTCACAGAAACTGTCCCAAGCAATGGAACTGTCTCCACATGAGCATTACAGGCAAGGGGAGGCCAGTGTTCACGGAGGCACACCCTGGCCTGAACATTCTATAATCTACAAAGACAAATATTTCACCTGCGGCCCAAGCAACTAGGAGCTTAAAATAGAAGAAAAACTAACAACTTCTAAAATCTTAACAAACAACAACCAAACACTAAACAGCAGCAGCTGGAATCAGCTGCAGCCTACAGCAGGGGCACGCAGGGAGCAGTTGAAAGTAATTTTAAGCAGGAAATGCTCATTTTGACGTCAACACCTTTCCTTCCCCATGTGACTTCTAAATAAAGGATGAAGGATAATGGACTTGGACCGAGAAACTAGTCCCCCCCCCACACACACACAAAGGTGCTTTCCTAGAGAGAAACTTGAAATGTCTCCTCCAGTGCTTTCATTGACTAAAGTCCAGGGAAGAACTGGGTGGAGTTGGGAGGTGGGGGTGTGGGATTGGAGGTGGGATGTGTGCGTCAAGGATAAAATCATGTGCAACCAGAAGCCTGATTTGTGTTGAGAAGACTGTCTAGGTTGAAGGGTTTAATTCTTCAGTACAGTGCATGGTGAAATCATACTGAGAAGTACAACAAAACTGATGTGGACTGGAATCCAGCTCCTCCTCCAAACCACACATCTCTGGCCCCAGCTACACAGAAAACTGTCTTTATCTCTGTTTAACTGACAGTGCAATTCAGACTCCGGTCTTTTCTTCTTCTTCTTCTTCTTCTTCTTCTTCTTCTTCTTCTTCTTCTTCTTCTTCTTCTTCTTCTTCTTCTTCTTCTTCTTCTTTTCTTCTTCTTCTTCTTCCTCCTCCTCCTCCTCCTCCTCCTCTTCTTCCTTCTCCTCTTCCTTCTTTTTGATCATTTAAGAAAGATTAATTTTGGTTTATAAAAGCAATTCATATTGCGTGGAGAAACGTGACTGGAGAACAGATGCTTCTAGAACTTTCAGTGGCTTCAAATCATGGAAAGAATACAAAGCTAATGCCTTAGGTCTTGTCTTCTGTGGTCATTCGATAAGTGATGTTGCACAAGACGTTTAATTTGCACATAATCTTACCGTAAACCAGTAGAGGGCACTACCTGGATAGTTTATTCAGATTAGAGGCTAGAAGTTGACTGTTGGGAATACTTATGGACTCTGATACGCCAAGAATTTCTGGGGAAAAAAAATTCCATTTCAGTCTCCCTAAAACTTGGCAAGAAAAATTGAGAGTTGAGGAAGTGATTTTTGTGTCCAAGCAGTATAGATAAAGTTTTCTTACACCATTATGATTTCACCATTCTTTTGACTGTCTATGATGCAAAAAAAAAACCCACTGTTTTTTAGTCTAGAGTGCTCCATGTGAAGTTCATCAGAGTCAAGTATTAATACCCATTTCCAAATTCTATCATGTGGCCCATTTAATGGGCGTCATTGGGAGAAGTTATTTAAGCTCTTTATGCTCAGTAGTTTGTTTTTCTTTTATGTCTGATAGAAGTAATAATATCTTCCTTAGCATCACTGAGAGCATGAAGTGAGATAGCATGGATAAAATGAACGGAACACTCCCTCTACACAGTTCGTGTTTGAGGCTTGTCAATTGCTGCTGTTACTACTACCACCAGCATAGGCATTGACTGTATAATAGTAACTCCTACAGGTCAGAAAGAGAGTTGGAGTGCAAATACCCAAAGATTAAACAGGAGAGGAAAAGTGCTCTTGCACAAACAGGTATATAATTAGAAGGCTCTTCTTATCATGTTTCCTATACAATTCAGAAATGGCTTGAGTCATTCTGATACCTAATTTCCAACATTTATCTTTTTACTTAATGAGACAGTTGTTTCAATTTCACTGTGCTGAGAGAGACTAGATGGTAGGGCATGCACACCTTGGCATGGTTTACCAGTTTCTTCTTGTATTAGATAAGACATACAGATGGCCCGCCTGTATCCATGGGTTAAAAATATTTGAAAATAGTGTCTGTACTGATCCTAAACAACACAATGTAACAGGTATCACATAGCATCTGCATTGTATTGGGTTTTAGATGTGATCTGGAGATGATTTAAGGTGCACTAGGAGGCACACTCAGGTTATATATAAATCCTATACCAGTTTATGAAAGGGACTTGAACATCTGAAAATTTAGGTATCTGTGGGGATACTAGAGCTAATCCCCATGAACAATAAAGGGCAACAGTATTCTCATTTTATCTAGATTATATTTTGTAAATTAAGATCTATTTACAGGAGGGATCACTTATTTTCAATTATACGAATGTTTCCATAAATTTACTGCTATCACTATGATGAACTGACTTCTTAAAACAAAACCTCTCAATATATATGGAAGACATGTAGAAATTTAGTGAAAGTTTTTTTTTCTTGAAGCATTAATTATGTATTCTATCTTCCATAACTAGGTTTCCACCTTCTACAAGGAGTTATCAGCACAACTGTGATTCCATCATGTATCCCAGGGGGATCTGAGGACAACTGCACAGCTTTGGGTAAGACTGACATCATGAACATAGCATCGGAGTTTGATGCATCTGTAAATGAAATGTAAATATAAATAATGCTAATGAAGCAAAAGGAAGGGACACCTGCTGTATCGATGTTTAACTTTATAATTAACTAGAGATCTGGAGAAACTTCATGAAGAAGTAACACGGGGAGAAAGATAAGACATGCAGTTATAAATAAAAAAAGTTGAGTTTTAGAAAGACATATAATTAGGAAAATCATATTCAGTATAAAGCCATTATCAGAGAACATTTGAAGGGACAATTCCCTTGAAGAACAGGAAACTGTCAACTTCATACATGGCACATTTTCCCTGGATAGATGTAGCACGTCAGAGGAGCGAATGTTCTTATTCCATTTCAGTCATAGTGTTTAGGAGACATTTATAGCATGCTCGGTATGAATCAGCACCACGTGAAGGCAGAAATACAAAGGTGAATGGTGAACAGTCATTGTTCCCCCAAGGGGAACATGGTCCAAGGGAATGCTCCATGTTTTGGCCTGAGCTGAATACAGAAGCCAGAGTAGGTTCTAGGTTATCCTCTTCTTTCTTGTCCATCACTACCAAACTCTCAGGAATTTTGTCAACCTCCCCCCACCACTACTTTTTTTTTTCTTTTTCTTTTAGTTACTTGGGCATGAAAGAGTACTCCAACCAGTGTACTTTCTTTGGATAATTTTCTGTCTTTTAAAAATTAAATCCTAAAAAAAAAAAGAAAGAAAATTAAATCCTCAAGTCATTTTGTTTAGCCTGGTGTGTATTCAAGTGTTTGTTTATTGTTTGGGGGGCCTGCTTTCGTTCAGGTGTTTGGGATTTTTTGGGTTGGGGAAATGTGATCATTAGAGTAATTCCTGGACCCTGAAAAGTCTCCACTGCTGACCTCTGCCCTGTCTGCTGAAGCTGCGTAGAGGTTGCTATTATAAAAGGATAATTATGCACTCGGAGTCCCATCACACAAGTCATTCAACTTTCCATTCTCTTCACAGTTCAGATGGAAGACAATCCCCGTGTGGCTCAGGTGTCCATCACAAAGTGCAGCTCTGACATGAACAGCTACTGCTTGCACGGATGGTGCATCTACCTGGTGGACATGAATGAGAACTACTGCAGGTAACGTGACCCCAGTGAGCAGATGGTGACAGTCGGAAGCCTACACTTTCCTTCCTTTATCTGTAGTTCCTATATGTCTATGGGCTGTTGAAATGTGCTTCACCTACACTATTAAAAACTTTATTACTTCTTTGAAAATTAGAAAGCAAATATAATATTTCAATCTGCACAGATAATTTGGGGTGCATAATAGTGAGGGGAACTTCAGATGCCTCCCCTCTCACTACAAAGGCAACTCCACCTTTATCAATCAAT
Organism: Peromyscus nudipes; assembly: GCA_902168325.1. Classification (NCBI taxonomy): domain Eukaryota; kingdom Metazoa; phylum Chordata; class Mammalia; order Rodentia; family Cricetidae; genus Peromyscus; species Peromyscus nudipes. The sequence continues at coordinate 9,390 of CABHPH010116002.1, forward strand.
TCTACTAATTAGAACAAAAAAAAACCCTTATATCTATACAATTAAACCATTCTAGATGACCAGTACCTTAGCAGCCACATCAGACTATCCTTTTGCCTCTGTAGTTAAGTCCTGGAAGCTGTATGGAGCCATTTTGTTACCATTGACCCAACTCTGAGTTCAAATTTTGAATTCATTTTGATAACTTTAAACAAATCTTGCTGGTTTCTTGTTTTGCAGTGAAGACTTAGTTCCTATAACACTAACTCATAACATGACTTCATTTTAAAATAATTGATTGTCTTTGCAATTTTTTCAGATGTGAAGTGGGCTATACTGGTGTCCGGTGTGAACACTTCTTCCTAACCGTTCACCAACCCTTGAGCAAAGAATACGTTGCGCTGACAGTGATCCTCATTCTCTTGTTCCTTATCATAACTGCTGGGTCCATATACTATTTCTGCAGATGGTAAGCCACTTAGTTTTATTGCCTATTATTTTTTAAATTACCCAATAATACACCTATAAACTGCTTGAAATCTAAACATAGCATGAGAGGAATAAGATGGAATCTTCACGGTGCTGGTCACAAAAATGCTTTGCTGCATTACACCTGGGCTTCATTAAATTACTAACCTTTACTCCCTGCTTATGTGCATGGAAAAGTCAAAACAAGGAATAAAATACAGACTGAAAATTTCATTCTGTAATAATTAGGATTCTCCCCCTACAGTGATATTATCACAAAACGATACCTGAGAAGAAACTAAAAAATGTCAAGGTTTTTTTTTAATTTGACTGGACTTGGGAAGCAATATGAGTAGTTGGTAGTGCCCTTAAAAATCTTTCCAGTCTATTTTTCTTAGTTTGAAATTGGTACAAATTATTTACCGAATTTTTTCCTGAAAAACATTGTCTGGAATTTGCTCTAAATAGGCATCTGATGATAATGACTTTCTAATTAGAATTTGAACATAGTGCCTGTATTGAACCTAAACAACACAATGTAACAGGTATCACATAGCCTCTGCCTCTGTTGAGCTTTAGATGTAATCTGGAGATGCTCTGCGGTACCCTAGGAGACCCCTTCAGGTTCTAGGCATCTAATCAGATGTGACAGAACGAACACTGCTGAGGGAAACCGATAGAAAAAGGTGTTGGAGAATTCCTCCTGCCGTTTCACATCTTTGTGCTTGTATAAAGACCTTAGAAAAAACCCTTTCATGGTGTTCACTGTTTAACCATGTCCACTTCTTACCAAATCTGATGGCCTGCAGGACATTGCCCTCTTGCTTTCTCGATTTTCCCATCGCCTGACCTAAGCGTAGTCACTCAGGCCATTTTGGAAAACACCCCTTTTTGTTTGTTTGTTTTTGGGTTTTTTGTTTTGTTTTGTTTTGTTTTATTTGAGACAGGGATTCTCTGTGTAGCTCTGGTTCCCCTGGATCTCACTCTGTAGACCAGGATGGTCTTGAACTCAGAGACCCACCTCAGGAGCCTCTGCCTCCAGAGGGCAGGGGATTAAAGGCATGCGCCCCCATTGCCTGGCTGGATGCCCTTTCTAAATGTGCTTGTGGAGTCCATGTATTTGTTTTAGAGTTTGTTTTTATATCTGTTATTTACAGTGCTGTTTCCTTTCTGTTTTTTTTTTCTAGGTACAAATATCGAAAAAGTAAGAAATCAAAGAAGGAATATGAGAGAGTGACCTCTGGAGACCCAGTGTTGCCACAAGTCTGAACATCACCATCAAATTATGAACAGGGATGCCTAGCATACCTAGATAATGTTAATATTTCATTTTCTTAATAATATTTATGTTGGGTCATGTGTCAGGTCAATAACTGTATATTTTTAATACACTTGGAAAGTGTTTTATTTTTGACAGACTATTTGCCAATATATTATATGTAAAATATTTAATATCAAAAGAAAATTGATATTTTTGTAAGACTTTCCTGAGTGAAATGCTTTATTGAAATGCGTCAAAGCCCATTAAGCTGGTGCAGTGCCTAGAGTGAGCAATGCCCAGTGTGTTGCAAGTGACATTCCTGTAAGCCTAAATAATATAGTCAAATCAATCACATACGTAATTTATTTTCTACTTCTCAGATCTGTGAGAATTGACTTGACTATATCATGACTTGGCACAGTGGTTGGCACCACTGCTTCGTGTATTAAAACAGTAATAAGAAAGGGGAGGTAAACACAACTTGTGTGCCTCGCACCACACACTTGAGCCAACTCATCCTGGAGAGGATGCCTTCTCACCATCTCTGCTATTTGGCACAGGTGTGCCTAGAGGGGATAAAGGAAAAGGCCTTGTACTAATCCACCTGAACTATCGGCATCCCATTTATGTTGAGGACGTCATTCATGTGAAGTCATTGTTGAATATCAATCAGAAAATCCACATTTGAAGAAAATTTGATCTCCATTTTAGATTATTTATTTTTTATAGGGAATTTACAGAAGAATTACGGGATTAAATCAGAATCCAAAACCAAATTAATCATAATTTTAAAATACAGCAGGATGCTAGTCAGATCTTAATATGGAAATCTACTTCTTTATTTTATATTCAAGAGGTTTTGTTTGTTTGTTTTTGCTTTTTGTTTTGTTATTGTTGTTATTTTTCTTTTTTAACCAAGAATCTCACTCTTTACTCCAGACTGGCTCCAAGCTCATGGTAATTCTCCTGCCTTAGCCTCCAGATTCTGGGATGATAGGCCCATATTACTATGCCCAGTTACAAAAGAGTTTTTGCTAACAAATAGTTCAGTCAATATCTTATTCCAGAATTTAAAGTTACATTTTAAAAACGTATATCTGGATACGGGAAGCGAGGAAAATGCAGGAAAAATAAATCACAATGTATTTTTCTAAAGGAGAAACACATCTGAAAGCTTTTAAAATTTTAGACTTAACTATGTATTCCCATGGAAGCTAAGATGAAATCTAGACTCTTTCCCTGTCTCTTGTTTGCCTTTGTGGAAAGGGTTGGTCTCCGCTCTCAGCCTGTAGGTCTTAGTGAGTCACTAGATTATTCTGTGGCATTGCCTCAGGAGTCCCTGCTGGCACACCTTTGCCTTTCCTGGGAGGATGCCTAGCCGAATGGTCAGTCTTAGGTGGAATCTCTCTGGAGCACATACCGGGTCAGGGAGGGTCTATTCTTCCTCCTCCTTTTTCCTGGCATGTTGCTAGGACAACAAAGACATCCTGAGTTGCCTCTGACCTCTAGAGTGCAAGGGAAGAAAACATTGCTGCCCTATGGAGCCATTCATAGAAAACCCTGGAAGGATTACACAGCTCTCATCACAAGTCCTGGCCTTAAGATGAGGGAAAGGAAGAGATAGAATAAGCAATGTGCATACGCATTCCTGTACACAACAAGCTTGTGCATACACAAGCTCCATACTTTGCAGAATTCCAGCTATTTATTTCTGTATTAACCAACATACTTACTTTTAAAAAGACGAGGGAATATGAGAGCCAGTGAGATTTGAAAGTGTATTTCTTTGTCATTTTATTTAGCTAAAGTCTAGTGTCCTGTGTAAGAACACATTTTAAATCTCATTGATACCAACTGGATGTAGAGAACGCTGGCCTATATTAAGTGACCATGGCTTCTCCAGATAACAGTTTTAAGTTTATCAAGAACTGAGCTACAATACGGCCAGTTAATTTACAGGAGCCAAATGAGTCTTTTAGATATGTGTATATTGTTCCACTTTGAGCATTTCCAGTCATACCACATAACTTGATGCAAGAAGTTTGGGGTAGCTTTACATATTTTTAAATGTTTTTGAAAGGATCTCAGGAAAGAGTTATATCTATATATGTTTTGTTTTGAACTCAAAGCTGGGAATAAAGCTCAGAGTCTTACACATGTTGGGAAAACACTACCATTGGGCTACACTTGTAGTCCCATAAAAACATATTAATAATGAAAAAGTATGATTGGAGATTACAGGTTGTGGGTGAACATAAATTTTAAAAACTCATTGTTTTAGTGAAGATTATGCTAAGAAGGCATGAAAGAATTACAATCAATTCATGTGTCATACATGTTTCTCCTTGTATTGTACATACACACACACACACACACACACACACACACACACACACACACACACTCACACAGGGACATCAACAAGGCTATATATATATCCTGCATTGAGAACCAAAGCAATTCCAGATGCAAAATTGAATAACTTACAGTCTCCCACAAGACTACCTAATAACCCAGTAGATGCACTCTGTAAGCAAAGACATTATGCTCTGTACTCAACACTGAAGTTTATCCTTAAAATTGAGACTTCTACTACATAAAGCCTTCACACTGCAACTCTATTGCGTTCTTACATAGTTTCACTCTCCCCTCTCTGTCAAGAGTCAAACCATGGGAAAAAGCCAAATATTTTAGTTTTGAGTCCTTGAGAAGATAGCTAAATACATTTAACTGCTGAAAGATAACAAGTATTTGCCCAGCAAATATGTGACAAGACCGAGTGTCTAATTTTTGTTTCATTTAGTCAGTAAACGGTAAGTTGCCTTTAAATCTTTTTATTTGACCAAATTTGTCATTTCTGCTTCAAATTCCATTTTGTGAAATTTAAAAAAAAGTTTTATTTGCTGCCCAACATTTTCTAATTTTCCTAATGTTATCGGGGGAAGGAGAGCATTTCTGGGGTAAATTTTAAAGTTTTAACTGAAAAATATGTATATCTAAGAGGTCTCTGCTATTCCAACCTGATATTGTTGAATGTAGTACAGTGTATTTTTCTTTTTTCCTTTTTGCACTCTATAATTGCACTTTGTAAGTTTAAAGAGCCACTCTGGTATAAAGTTTCTATGAAAGATTCTAATGGAACATAAAGTTGCATTGTGCTCATCTTAAAACCCATTTGACTATGAATGTTATCAGAGTACTGAATTGTATCAATTTGTTTGCAGGTAATATCAGCTTTGATAGTTGTGTACCTTAAGATAGTGAAGGAGACTGTAATTTACAAGTTATTGTCAGTTTTTATTTATTTTTGTTAGGAATTGGTAAAGATCACTATAAAAAATAAAAGTACAAGTGAATAAACAACCTGAAGTCTCTCTTCCTTCTTCCCTTCCCTATTTGTGTTCTTGTATATTAGGGGGCTTGAAAGCAGTGTGACAGTTATAATGCATGACAATAGAAAGACACAATACTCTTAATGTGGGAAACATCCCATATATGTACCTCACTTTAGGGGCTCATATATTGAGGTTTTGAAATAAAAGGAGTCATAATAATTATGAAATTCTAGGTGTTGCCATATTTTCAAAGACTATGCCACAGGGTATTTTAATATGTACTATGAGAAATGGCTTTGAAAGAGCTTTATTAGCCAGAATTGTGTCTCCCTGTTTCTTGACATGTGCCCCAAGGCTTTGTTGGTTTTTCAGAGTAGAAAACAGTAGCGAGGCCAAATCACCTTCCTTGAATGTTCATCTAATAGCCTGCAGGACACTTTTTGTTTGTGTTTTTGTCGTGCTAGGAGTCAAACCTTGTGTGCACTAAATGTATACTTTACCACTAAGCCAGATCACCCTATAGTGGTCTTTGTTGATTTCTGACCTCCCTGAGCCTTTGTTAGCCAGGGGACAGTGAGGCCATGGCCTGTTACAGCTGCATAGTAACTGGAGGCACCAAGTGGAGTTGCCCTAAGAAATGAGGTCTCATGTATAACCTTGAAGCTACTGCAGTTCTGACCATGTCAGAGGCAACAGAACTCTACGGGGAATTCATCTCATTCTAGTTCAGAGTTTTCTTGGAAGAAATAAAAATTCTTATAGAGTTCTTGGGATCCCACAGAACCAGCAGACTGACTCAAAGTCTGAGACTCTACAGGGCAAAAGGAAAAACTCGAGACATTTACCTCTTGGCTCCCAGGACATTACCTTCACTTTGTCTCTAGCTGTGTGGTGTTCAGTATCTCCTCATCCTTCACAGTGAACATGGAAGCACCTGAGGGGCCCCAGGTCTTGGGAAATTTCTCTGTATATAACCACCTTATACTTCACTCCCTGTGGTCTTGTGTCTTTTTTTATGAAGTGACTTTTTCAGCCTAAATACCTCTACTAAGTTCCAGTTGACTATATTCTACTATCTACCCATACTCCACCTTCCACTGTCTTAAGGCAGGTAATGGGAATGTGTTTAATAACTGACATTTCCCAGAAGAATAAATAAAAATAAATCTTTGTTGTTTCCTCAACTTTGAGACAGGAGCTCTCTGTGTACCCTGGGCTAGCTTTGGATAAAAAGATGTTCCTTTTATGGGAGCTAGCATAATGACACAGTGAGTAAAAGCTCTTGCCAGCAAACCTAAGGACCTGAGTTCAATACCATTCTGGGAGTTATCTTCTGACCTTCACATGCATGCTGTGGGATATATATATACATATACATATATATATATGTATATATATATACACACACACACACACATCCCTACACACACACCTATACCTACACACACCCCTACACCTACACACACTCACCCCTACACCTACACACATCCCTGCACACACTCCTACACACACACCTGCACATATTCCTGCACATACCTATACACACATACCTACACACTCACACCTACACACACATCCCTACACATACACACACATTCACACACACACACAAAATATAACAAAAATATTCTTTCTATAAAGTTTATACCTCAATAAAATCCAGCTCCAGCCTTCTTGTATGACAGGCTAGAAACTTATCATTGTCTGTAGAAAGTACTGAATGGCTCTTTACAGTTATGACAGAAATAGTCACGTTGAAGAGATTATGCAGAGGGGAAATTTTTCCAAGAAAACAGTTAAAATATCACAATTTTCAAAAGATAATGATATATGCCCTGAATTCATATAAGTTCAAAAACTGAATTCAAAAGTTCAACATATTTCTCTCCAGTGCTCACAAATCATTATAAAACATAAATCTCATTCATTGAGGGGCAACATGAATTCATTTAGAAGTTCAAAACATCCATCTCTACCTGATCACCAGCTCATGTTTATTACCCATCATACGAAGTCAAATGCAGAGACTCCAGTATTCCATTCATTCTATTTGAGTTTTGGGGACTTCATTTGAGCCTTCAGTGAAATGTACCTACTAAGAAAATGAGGCCAGCGCAGTCTAATTGCAGGAGGTCTATGAACAGATCTAAGATAAAGGTCATGATACTGATGATACAGAACTTCAGATAAGTGCTCCGCTGTGCCCATGGAGGACAAGGAAAACGCACGTGAAATTTAATCAGTCTCAGCAAGAAGCCATAATTTTCAATAATCCTTTGTGTTTGGTCTCTTTTTCTGGGGATGGCAGGATTGAAACCAAAGAAATAAAGGTCATAATCCTAACATTGCTAGCAGGAGCCATTCATTTTAAAAATATGATAAAAATACAATATTTTAAAAAAAAATCAATAAACAGAAGAGGTTATGAAGATAGAGGGATGTGTTGAGGGAGGTCTGTGAGGAGTGGGAGGTGGAAATGATAGGGCAGACATGATCAAAACACTTTATACACATGGATTAAAGGCTTGAAGAACAAACAAAAAGCATTGAAATCAAATGTTATGTGAATCCGTCAACCGATACTAATTGCAAACCTCTTCTATCTATTAATTTTAATAGACTTGGAAGTAATGACAGACATATAAAATACACTTGGAAAAGGGATTCAGAGTTACAGGGATACTAAAGTCAGTGCAAAGCTCTGGCAGCTTCAGCGTCTCGATTTGTAAGATGACTTTTCTGAAGCAGCCTGACTTAACCAAGAAGGTGTCTGTAGGAAGGCGTCTATTGTTAATAGATAGAATCTGCAGGAAATTCAATAGACTTGAAGAAATAGCCAAAGAAAAGGGCAGTTCTCATGACATAAAGTAGAGTATAAACTCCAACCATTTTATACTTTCAGTACTATGAGTCTGGGAAGACAGAACATCATCGCCTACTTGGAATATAGTTTCATCCTTTTGCCAAGGAAGGGCATTTTACTTGAGAAAAGAACAACTTTTTATCTACTACAAAACAAAGGAAAAGTACAGTGCCATTTCTAGAAAAGAATGGATAAATACTAAGAAAGTAAATGACAAACATCTAGTACACATTTACACATGTGCGTAAGATTTGCAGAATTCTGGATTAGGGGCCTGGGGAGAGTGTGCCGTTAGTAAAGTGCTTCACAAGCAGACTTGTGGACCTGTGTTCAGACCCCCAGCACCATCCCACAATCCTGGTGCTGGGGAGGTAGAGATAGTGGAATCTTGAGGACCTGGGTTCAGACCCCCAGCACCATCCCGCAGTCCCAGTGCTGGGGAGGTAGATATAGTGGGATCCCTCAAGCTCTCTGCCCAGCTTGTCTTGGTGAATTAGTGGTCTCCAGGTGCAATGTGAGATCCTGCTCAAAAATAAGGTGGAATGCAGTAGAGGCAGTTGCAAAACTTAGACAGGACTGTCTGAGGGAACAAAGAATAGAGGGGATTTTTATAGACGGCACAAAAGGAAAATCAAGAGTTTAGAGTGGTTTGATATAACAATAAGAAAAGACCAAGTTGGGGAAAATTCAGCTCAGAAAAGAAGGAAATTAATTTAATTTAATTTGAATGTATTGAATCTAAAGTAAGAGGAGGAAAGACACATAGGTGAAAATAGCACACTTGCTGTATTTGACAGTACCTGAAAATTATACACTGTTTTATGATTTGCAATCCACTTTTACTTGTACTAACTCTTTCTTTACATACACACATTGAGGACAGACAGAGGTGAGAAATCACTACCTATTAGAGAACTGGGCCAGGGTGGTAGCACTCACCCAGTATTGGGTTCAATGCCCAGCACAAGAACAAAACAAAACAGAAAAGGGGAGATAAAGTCTTTCAGAAGGTTGTGATTTGCAAAGTCATGAACTCACCCAATGTCCCAGTGATCCTGAGACCTCCTCGCAAAGAAGAGTTTACGTTTTACTCCGCCACAGGGCTACAGTGTGTAGTAAAGCTACATGGTGGGAACCCCATCACAGTGGCTACTGTTGAAGCCAGAGAAACACTTCCAGGGAATGAAGAAGAGCACAAAACAAAATAAGCAAATAATCACTGGAGTCCAAAGAGAAGTCCTTAAGAAGTTGATAAGAGAAAGGAGCCCTTTATTGGTGGCTCACGCCTTTAACTCCTGCACTCTAGAGGCAGAGGCAGGCATATCTCTGTGAGTTCCAGGCTAGCCCGGTCTACAGAGCTAGTTCCAGGACAGCCAAGGCTACACAGAGAAACCCTGTTTCAAAAAGTGAAAAAAAAAAAAGAAAGAAAATGAAAAATAGAAAAGGAGCCTTTGAAGTTGAAAGAAACAAATATTCATCACTTCATCCAAGCATTCAAATACTATTTTATTTTATTTTATTTTATTTTATTTTATTTTACAATACCATTCAGTTCCACATATCAGCCATGGATTCCTTTGTTCTCCCCCTCCCTCCCCCTCCCCTTCCCCCCAGCCCATTTCCCCCATTCCCACCCCCTCCAGGGCAAAGCCTCCCCCAAGGACTGAGATCAACCTGGTAGACTCAGTCCAGGCAGGGCCAGTTCCCTCCTCCCAGGCCGAGCCAAGCGACCCTGCATAAGCCCCAGGTTTCAAACAGCCAACTTATGCAATGAGCACAGGACCTGGTCCCACTGCCTGGATGCCTCCCAAACAGTTCAAGCCAATCAACTGTCTCACCCATTCAGAGGGCCTGATCCAGTTGGGGGCCCCTCAGCCACTGGTTCATAGTTCATGTGTTTCCATTCATTTGGCTATTTGTCCCTGTGCTTTATCCAACCCTGGTCTCAGCAATTCTCGCTCATATAGACCCTCCTCTTTCTCGCCAATTGGACTCCCGGAGTTCTGCCCGGGGCCTAGCCGTGGATCTCTGAGGGAGATCACCCAAATACTATTTTTATGCATCTTATATATACCACATCCTTTTTTTCATTTTTCTTTATTAAGAAATTTTCTACTCACTCTACATACCACCCACAGATCCCATCTCCTCCCTCCTCCCACTCCTCAGCCTTTCCTCCCAAGCCACCCCAAATTCCCACATCCCCCAAATCAAGGTCTCCCATGGGGAGCCAGCAGAGCCCGGCACACTGAGCCTAGGCAGGTCCAAGCCCCTCCCTACTGCACCAGGGCTTAGCAAGGTCAAGTAGAAATATCACAATTAATACTGAAAGGTGTCACACCACAAGCACTGGATTCCCAAAAGCCTGCCCATGCACCAGGGGCAGATCCTGATCTCCCTGCCTGGGTGCCCCCCAAACAGTTCAAGCCAAACAACCGTCTTCCATATCTAGAGGGCCTAGTCCAGTCCCGTGGGGGCTCCACAGTCACCAGTCCACAGTTCATGGGCTTCCACCAGTGTGGCCGGTCATCTTTGCACGTCTTCGCATCATGATCTCAACATCTCTTGCCTGCAGTATCTCTCCTCTCTCTCATCAATTGGATTCCCGGAGCTCAGCCTGGCGCCTGGCCATGGATCTCTAGAAAATATCATCCTGAGTGAGGTAACCTAGACTCAGAAGGACAAACATAGTATATACCACATCTTAAGGATAAGCAATAACAGATAAACTTAGAATTTATATTCTAGGGAGAGAACAGAGAAAATAAATACTCATAACAAAAATAGCAGCAAACACTTACTAGTCACTACTAAGCTTTTAAAATATAACATTAAATCCTTTGAACCATCTTATAAGGTGATTATTTCCATAAAGTATATTTATTTTCAGATGAGGAAGTGGAAATGGAGCATAGCTTACCCAGATTTTCCTGGATAGTGACACTTGACATGCTTGTCGTGACTTGGGATTCATCTCAGCTGGTCAGAGAAGCATCTGTCATGGAGAGAACATATGAGCAGACACAAGAGAAGAGATAGATGTGGACAAACCAAGTTAAAGCGCCAAGTGTTCCTACTGCTCTTATCGGAATAGTAAGAGCTCTAATGTCCAAGGATAATGAGATCACTTGTAGGCCAGAGAATGCTCTAGAAACATTAGCACAAAAGACTCAAAGGCCCAGTCAAGAAGAAAATTTAGGGAATATAAACCTCAAAACACACTTTGTCTTTTATTAAAAATGCAGTTTGAAGTCATCAAGGATTATGGATAGAGTAGTAATATAATTTACATTTCAAAAAGACTAGTCTATTTGCTTTGTGGAAAACAAACCAAATAGAGTAAGACTACAACCTGATAAATGAGTTGGGGCATTTTAATTATACCTTAAGTTGTAATAAGGATAGGACCGGGAGAGTATTTCTGGTTGATGAGGAAGGTAGAGGGCAGATTGCATTAGATTAAGGGACATGGTAATGGATACTAATACACACACACACACACACACACACACACACACACACACACACACGCACACACACACGTATTCCTTATCCAGAACCCTAGAGAACAATAAATGATTCTCAGAATTCCATTGTGGGTTATCCAGTATCGACATGAACCAGGCCCTCTGCTTTTCTCTGGCTTTTCTGTGCTCATTAAAATTGATAGTCAAGAAAAGTTGACATCAGAAGCAGGGTGTGGTGGCGCACGCCTTTGATTTCAGCACTTGGGAAACAGAGGCAGGTGAATAACTGTGAGTTCGAGGCCAGCCTGGTCTACAGAGCAAGTTCCAGGACAACCTGGGTTACACAGACAAACCCTGTCTCCAATAAATAAAAGAAAAGAAGTTGACATCAGAGATAAAACGCATTGATTGCAGTTGAGAGAAAAGCCATTGGATTTCCCTTTTGCTTGTCTCTGACAGACATGTCACAGATACCCGAGAGCTGGCTCTCTCCCTTAGTTTCAGGAAAGGGACTGATGCCTGTGAGTCATGTGCGTACATAAGATGCCATCTAGATTACAGTGGGAGAATCTGGCTGTGGGAATACAAATAAACCCCTTATCAGTGGGCAGGGCCTCTGTATACATGGGCTGGGCAGTGGAACAGAAAGCTGACCCGAAGAACACGCACAGGAGCTACATTGAAACTTCGGTCCCCTCCAGAGTTCACGGAGGCTTTGGGCTTATTGATAGTGCCACACACATCATGAGGAGGAGAATTCGGATGAATGGACACAAATCTTAGCTGGCTTTTGTTATTGAGACAAGACCTATTTAACAAAGTGCCACTCTCCAACACACACTTTTCTGCTGTTTAAATTTGTGTTATTTACAACTCCCCAACCAACAGTTCTACACCCTCTAATGTAGTATTCAGTAAGTTTGGGACCTACTGCCCAATACTTTATAGCTATATGGTTTCTTTTCTGGCCATTTGACACCTATGATACATAGGAGAAGAATTTACCCTCTATGACCAACATTATAATAACTTTATCAACCTAGGTTAATAGGTTAATAAAATCCCAAAGACAAGAGCAGAAATATGAATCCAATCCCACAAGATCTGGGGCCCTAAAATAGCATGGGAGAAACTGATGTTGGGAATTAAATAATGAAGGGAAAACTGAATTGTTTTAAAGTCTTTGACTTGAAGAAAAAGTCAGTGCAGCATACGACATAAAGAATGTTTTTACCAGATGCAGAGACCCACAGCCAAACATTAGACCAAGCTTGGACGAATCCTGCTGAAGAGAAGGAGAAAGGATTATAGGAGCCAGAGGGGTCAAGGAGATCACAAGAAAACCCAGAGAATCAACTAACCTGGGCTCAGAGGGGCTCACAGAGACTGAACCAACAACCAGGGAGCCTACACAGGACTGACCTAGGCCTTCTGCATATGTGTGACAGTTGTGTAGCTTGGTCTTCTTGTGGGACTAACAGTGGGAACAGGAGCTGTCTCTGACTCTTTAGAGATCCTATTCCTCAGAGGGGGTTGCCTTGCCCAGTTTATTTAATTCAAGGGGAGGTGCTTAGGCCTACTGCAGCTTGACACGCCATGTTTTGTTGATATCCATGGGTAGCCTTCCCTTTCCTGAATAGAAATGGTTGGAGAGTGGATGGGGAGGGGGGCAGATGGAAGGTGAGGGGGAGGGACTGGGAAGAGAGGAGGGAGGAGAAGCTGTACCAGGAATGTAAAAAAAATGATTTTACTACAGATGCTGATCAAACCCATTGCTTTATTTTTGCCACACCGATTAGCATTTGGCTTTGGGCTTGAGATACTTTCATAGAAGATAAATCCCAGAGGCCACATAGCAGGCTGCAACAGGGTTTCCCAGGTGCGCGTTTTCACAGTGGGAAAAACTGAAGGTCACAATGTAAGCATTATTTGCCAATAGCAGCAGGACTCTGTGCCATTGTAGAACAGTTATGGTATATGGTGTCTGTGTGTGCATGTGTATATGAGTATGTTTGTGTGTGTGTGTGTGTGTGTATGTGTGTACAAGAAGCTGAAGTGTTTCATAAAATATGTTGCTGCTTAGGCATCTCTCCTTGAAAATACATGTTAGTCTCCAGAAAATTAGTGTTTCATAATTACTTGCTTCAAGGTTTGTTTCAGTAAATTTTTGAAATTGCTAAATAAAAATAAGTTTAAAAGTTGCCTCTTTTTTTCCTGACAGCTTCAAATTATCACTACTGACATGGTGATCTGTAGTTTTGCAGCCTTTTCTGTGTGGTTGTTGGTTCACGTAAATGCCTAGTTTTCACAGGAGTGAGTTGTTCTAGATGCACCACGTCGTGTTCTGTTTCCATCATCAACAACAGATAAAGATCCTCCCTCAACAAAGTATTGCTCTCAAACTACAATTGATTCATCTGTCTGGGCAGTAGATTAATTTTGACTTTTTCCATATTTTTTCATTTATTAGCGTGAATACTTTCATTGGATCTATTGGTTAGCATTTCACATGATATTAGAGATCATTTAGTAGCATACTGGCAACAAGTGTAAAGCTGAACCTGGCTTGAGCATTTGTGACCTCAAAGCCACCCCCTAGTGACACACTTCCTCCAACAAGACCACACCTATCCAGTGAGACCACACCTCCTAAGAGTGCCATTCCATTCCATATGAACCTATTGGGGCCATTTTCATCCAAACCACCACAATTACAATACAGCTCATTTCTAAAATGCCCCACATTTGGTGCTTCTCTAGTCTGTTAAATGGTAAAATTCAAGCTATTTTTCTTTACAAAGAATATTCTGACATTAATAATGTGCCTTATATATATATACATTATATTAGAAACCACAAAGTGTCAATTTATCTCAATACTGTGTTTTAGCTTTGACTGTATAGTTAATTAAGAACTTGGTACCTGATAGATTTCTCTGTTGGAAACTTACTACTTTTCTCCTTATAATTAATGGGTAACATGTAGGGAGCTGTTTCTAGACTACACAAACACTTTCTCATTGACATGTTACCCTGTACTTTCAATAGTCACCTATGGTTCCTTCTAATCCATCATTTCTTCTGTATTTGTTCTTGGCATGCTTCTCTAAGAAGTAACTTTTCCTAGATATTCATTCACTTATTTTGATTGCTGTAGACTTAGGAATCTCTTGTTCTACCACTATTTGTAAATTAAACATGAAAGGGGTTGGACAAGAAGAGACTCAGCTTGTGGTTCAGTTCTCAGAAAATCTTGGCTAACAGGCGAGCTAGCACAGGGATTGCCTGGAAAGAATCCTGATTTGGGCAGAGTAATCCAGGTACTATTGGCTGTTGTTCAGTCATCTGCTAGAGGGACCCCTGGAGAATGTGAACAGCTGATGACAGAGGCTGTAGATGAAGATGATGGGCTAATGCCCAGGTTCTTTAAATGTGGGTTGTGACACAGGGTCACTTCACTAAAGTGGGGCTTCAAAAAGCTGATCACAGTGACAGGCTCTCAAGGCACGGTCAGCAAAAAAAGTCAATTCAAAAATCACACTTGTAAGGAATCCAAAGTGCTTCTGGTAGTGGTTGCCCAGGTGACATCATGTGACTTCACTGCAGCCTTGGTTCTGAACACACAACACGCTCATTTGGCACTGCACAAACCATCAGAGCACTCAGTTCCATTACTGCAGCTTAAAACACCTTGGATTGGATTACGATATGCTATTAAGTGTATAAATATAATGGTTTAATTATAGGAAAACGAGATATTTAATATTCTTCTATTGTCATCTCTCAGCAATACGTTCCCCTATTGACTGCAGCCTCCTCTCACATCTGTTGTCACTACAGTGTCTCTAGTTCCTCTAGCTCCACCTCTGTCCACTGTGCATGCAGTACTCTGTTCCTTCATCTGTCCCACCTCTTCACCCCAAATTTGTTTGTCATAGTGGCTTTGGAAACTGCAGTGTGTCACACAGTATATTTTTTACATGCAAATATTCATTGCAAGGAGTCATTGGTCTGGTTCAAGGTTTCTGATTTCCAACACACCATATGTACTGGACTCATCTCAGATATCTGGCTGTTGCCCAGAGTCAGAATTATCCTGCAGCTAGGCAGGGTGGCTTGGGCAGGTTCTGGGAGAGCTCCAAGCAGCTTGACACCTCCCTGCCCTGCACTAGATGTTGGCTGCCCTAAGGCTTGTCATGCTTGACCTTTGTGCTTGTAGCCTATAGGGAGCACCCCTGTCTCATGCTCCTAGTCTCTCAGAAGGGCTAGCAGCTTGGGCTGCAGCTGCATTGGCTTCATGCTGGGTCCAGCAGGTAGGTCTAGGACTAAACCCCATTCAGTAATGACATCTGGTTCTGCAGGAAAGGCTCCTTCACATGCTCCAGATGGAATAAATGTTGGGATGGACCTACTCAAAGCGCTGGATCTGGGCCTGGATGGCAGCCGAGTTGGTCAGCCATGACCTTGCCACCGCCGGCAAAGGCCTTCCAACCCAGCCAAAGGTACCTGATACTTATCTTTAATTTATAGAGTCTGCAGTTCTTCCATCTTGGTTGGCTACTTTATCTTTAATTACCATGGATTGTATATAAGCAGCTTTATGCACATTTTTGATGAATCACTCTTACTGTACTGTATCCCTGCACCTAATGTACCTCAAAAGGAAAGCAAAACAGACAATGAAACTCTTGCCTGAAGACACATGTGAAGACTTGTGATGCCTAATTCCACCTGGCAGCAGGTAAAGCTGACTCTCTTTTGCATCACACTTTTCCTTTGTTTCTGTAAAGTGTATGCACGTTTCCAAAATGAGATTTCCTGAGTAGCAATGCCTCTGTAATGCAACGTAATTGTGTGGGCATCTACTCATCGAGTTAACAGATTCTGTTGGCATTACATATCTGGAAAAAGCTAAAAGGATTTCCTTTTTACAAATCTTTGGATGAAGACAATAGATTCCTTTTAAAAGGCCAGTCTCACTGATGAGGGGGAGCTTATCAATATATTAGCACTGTATACTCCATTAACATACAGGTGTGAATCATGTGAAAGGAAGGGTCCCCTATCTGGAGAAGGTTTTTTTGTTTTGCTTTGTTTTTTATGAGAGGACAGAATGATTGGAAAACGCAGACCATGGAACACGATTGAAGATCATCCCAGCTAGGAAGCTAGAGTGTATACTGTGGAGACATGGAAAGGTTTGAAAGGCCAGCATGGAGGCAGTGCATAGAGAATAGGACACGTTGTGGAGATGGGGAAGACATCATCACACAGCTATTGCTTTGCTTATAATTTTTCCTAAATATTAGACAGTTCTGTAACTCATGCTATGGAATTTATCAAGCCATCCAGCCATATAATCTTTTTTTTTCATTATTTGTCTTTCCAGTAGCTCAGAATAGCTTTCCCCAAGGGCAACAACAATATGAGCAGGAATAGATCTTTTGGTTTGTTGTATTTTAGGCCAATTCTCAAGGTAAATCAATTAAAAGTAGACCATATTCACATGATAAACTAAATCTAGTGCTATTTCATTGACCTGCATAGGCCTAATAGAATTGATTGAGTAAGACTGAACAATAAACATAAGCTACTAATAAGAATATTAGCACTAATGGGTAGGAGGCCTAATGTTCTCAGCTAGATTCACTTGCTTGTACCACTGTTAAGCAAGCACTATTTGATCTGGTCAATGACCCCTCGCGTCAGTGAAAGGTCACCAGGAAAAGTTGGAGTTGGGCAAAGCCATGCAGTAGAGAGTGGTCAGAAGGGAATATTTCTGGTAAAGGCCAGAAAATTTGAAATTCTGGAAGAATTCCTGCTTACTCTGTCTAGATTTGAAGGAGCAGAAGGTGAGCAGGCAGATTCCATGGAACCAGAAGACCCTATTCAGAGTTTGGTACCACGTTTTGAGAATATAGCACACTAGCAATAACTATATCTGCCCTTGTCCAACATCATTCATGGGGGCCACTGCTGAGCAGCCACATTAGGGACTTGACTGAAATTTCATCACTACCCTCTTGACTCTCACAAACTACAGATGCTTGAGAAAGGGTTTGGGGTTTTAGTTTTGTGTGTTTGCAAGGCTCTAATTTGTGCCTAGTTTTGGTGAAACTGGGAGAAGGGAGGTAGGAAGGATGGGGTGGGGAGTGGATAGTAGAATGTAAGTTGTTCTGATTTTGTGCCTGTATGTTGATATTAAATTTTATTTGATTTGAATTTGAGTCTAATATTTCATAGGTTTTGTTTTTTCCTTTCTGTATGATTCAATTATTGTTTGTTCTTTTGTTGTTTGGGCATTGTCTATAATTCACTTTTCTTTCCAAGTAATTTAGTTGGTATAGGGTCATCAGAATATATTTAAGTAGTCAAAAACATATAGTTTCTCAAATTATTCTTGTTTCTGTAAAAACAATCAACTTTTGTGATAACATTTTATTTATAATATTATTAGAACTTTTGTTTTCTAGTTTTTGAAATTATTATCACCCCTCTTCCTAACATCTGTACCTGCCTTGAGAATTACACGATAATATATTCAATAGATATTTGGCACATGTGAGTTATCTTTCTTTCTTCCAAATAGGGGGCTGTTCTTAGAAGAAGCCAGATAGAGTGGGCAGATTTATCTGTTTCTCTCATTGTCTTCAAATTGTTGTATATTTGCTACTGTGATGAACCCCAGGTCTTCTACATGCCAAACAAGTATTCTAACCCCAGCTCCTCTTGCTTCCCGTCAGATAAATTTAGAATTTATCCCTGATGTGGAGCTGGTATTCTAGGCTATGACCCATTAGAACTTGCACAACAATGTTAGGCAGTGGACCAGTGGATGCAAAATAATTTCTTATAATGGAGGTCTTTTCTGTTATAAGTCTGTGAGCATGTGTTTGGCTGTGCCTGATGGAGTTCAGCTTAAACCACACAAACAACAAAATTCTATCCAAACAAATGCCCTCAGCTACTCTTCACATGGTTCATTTGAAAGGAAACATGACCTTATTTGAGGGCATAAGGGACTTTCTACAGAAAGATCTAAAGAGGAGGAGAGGACATATGTGATTCTGTTCTTCCCAAACACAGCAGGATTTCTGCTTATGTCACCCAGCATTTTTGGGCTACCTGCAATGGTTTTTTTACCTTTCTGTTTACACTTGGACTCTTCTAAGTTTTTGTTCTATCTGAACATGAAGTATACACAAACTTTCTTAAATTATAAATACCAGTATATCACCACTTAGATTTTTTTTTTGAGATTGAAGCTTACTATTTTGATGGGAGGGAGCAGATTTTTCCATACTTTTTTGACAACAGCTGATAGAAGTCTATCAGAAGGATCTATTTACCTCCAAAGTTCTGAGAAACTAACACATCAAAGGATTTCCATATTATATTACTGATGGCACATTAGGAGTATTTACACATCAAGGACAGTTGAAATAACAGCATTTTGTTTAAATCATGTGAGATGTGCATGAAGCAACACAGTCGCCTCCCCTGATGGTGGTCTGTATGGATGGTTACATGTGTTGAAATTGTACACACTTGCATGCTATACTATCCACGCCTAGAAGAGACTAAGATTGACCACAACAGCTCATGTGATCAAGAATTCCAGAATAGTCTTCCTGCATGTCCAGGCTCAACATATCAGAAATTCAGGGATCAAAATCTTCTCTTCTCACCTTCATAAATATCCACAACTGGGAAGAATTAGTTAAACCCAACAGCCTGTTAAAGTGAATTTCACTTTCCTACCACAAGATAGAGGAGCAATAGTCAATCACAAAAATACACAACTCTTCTTGATGTATTTCTCACATAATTGTATAAAAATCTTTTGTCCCTCAGCTTTGTACACAGCAATCCTAATACATTTCTTGAATTTAAGAGGTCTAATCAGGAATTTCTTGGGATAAAAGTCAGTATTAGAAACTAATCATGAGGATCAGAAGAAGAGCTGAGAACAGAGGCCTCACGCACACAGTCAGAGACCACACCCAGTGAACAGGATGCATGGATGCAATGGTCTGGAACTTGGCCTGCATGTAATGACCTTAAAAAGTCTCTGCTGTTAATGCTTTATGGAGCCAGGCAGAAAAGATAGCCTCACAGATTCACTGCCTCCTGGTCTGTAGGAACCAGGGGAGCAGGAGAGACATTGAATCTCCTGAAGGACAGCAGAACTCCTTATAATAATCTGTCACAAATATTCAGTGTAATACTTTGATTTCTCTTTGACTCATATAAATATTTTATATTTATTTATTATACAGTAGATTGCAGTGTTTTGTGTTCCAAGGCTTTATATCAGATTGAATAATCAGCATGGAAATACTTTGAAACATAAAAGTACTTCTACCATTTCCTTGAATCTACTAGTGATTTTAAATTTCCTCCAGTAAAGCTAACATTCCCTGAGGTTAATTCTTGTGTCTTATTGGCTTTTATACTTCCGAGATGTGTTCAATGAATGCTGTAACCTGAGAAATGTCCCACTAACCCCTCTTGAATCATTCAGCCTGCTTCAGTGAATTCCTCTGGGTAATTCCTCCATGCCCTCTCTGGCCACGGCACTGTAAGCACTGTGAACTTGAATGCAAGTAGCTTATATTTCAGGAAATGAATTAGACACTTGGATCTCAGCTTCCGGGATGACTCCACACCTCACATCAGCAGAAATGTGCCTCGGCAGAGCTCCTGGACTGCCATGAGCCAAAATATACAGGAGCCTTGCCTTGTCAAATGAGCAATCAAGAATCAGCCTGCCTGGTGTTGTTGCAATCCTTCTGTCAGTTCAAATGAACAAGTTCTGAGGACTTTGAGCTTCATCTTATAAGGAACTGAAATGTCACAATCACAGGAATGTATAAGCAATGCAAAATTTCTTATATATAATCTCAGTAGATGCTACAAATGCCTTGGTGTGGTTAACACCACATAAATCAATAATTTCCCCATTAGAAGAACTATGCATGGATATTATATGTGTACAATTGCCTTTCACTTGCAATATTTAAAATGGATATATATATATCGAGAAGATATATCTATATGAGGAGTTTTAAAAAATTGATTAAAGTAAAATTGTGTGTGTTGTGTGTGTTTGTGGTGATGATGATGATCTCTCATTGGCATCTTTAAGGGAAACAAAGATGGCTTCCCTTGAGGTTAGACGAAATGGAAGAAGACATCAAGGAAAGCCTTAAAATCTCAACTCTTGTCCTGTCCTAAACTGATGTGATATCTGATCTTATGTCGTCCTTTGAACCAATAGTTCTCAACTTTCTAATGTTGCAACCCTTTAATACAGTTCCTCATGTTGTTGTGACCCCAACCATAAAATTATTTTCCTTGCTACTTCATACCAGTAACTTTGCTACTGTTATGAATCATAATGTAAATATCTGTGTTTTCTGATGGTCTTAAGCGACCTCTGTGAAAGGGCCGTTTGACACCCAAAGGGGTCACAACACACAGGTTGAGAATCTCTGCTTTAAAGCAAAGAGCAAATGAGTCTATACTCCATCTTTGGGGAAAATAAGACCTCATGGGGGTGCATGACAATGATAGCTGGGTCTGAAGACAGGAGATCTGAGATACAGCCTCACTGCCCTTCTCATTGCAAGACCACCCTTGAAAAGAAGTGAAATAAATAAGGAAGACCCCCCCACCCAAGTCCCCTGGCTTACTCAGGTTGCACCCTGGTGTACTACCTACATGTCGGGTAGACTCAACTTAGTCAAGAGTAAATTTGCTTGTAGAGAATACAATTCTTCTTTGGATTTTTAGAATCCGATGTTAATTGGTTTTGTGATCAAACATTCTTTAGGAATACCAACTAGGTTACTGGGGTAATGGTGGAGATTATGTGCAGAAATAGTTGTACTTAATGTAGAACTAAGATAATGTTCCCTTAAAACGGCTGATTAAAGAATGCATGTATGATGGTTTTCATAAGAATGACCCCCATAGGCTCATATATTTGAATGCTTAGTCATGAGGGAGTAATTCTGTTTGAAAGGATTAGAAGGATTAGGAGGTATGGTCTTGTTAGAGGAAGTGTGTCACTGGGGGTGAGCTTTGAGGTTTCAAAAACCCATGCCAAACTATGAGTCGGTCTCTCTCTCTCTCTCTCTCTCTCTCTCTCTCTCTCTCTCTCTCTCTGCCTACTGATCAAGATGAAGTTCTCACTTCTCCAACACCATGCCTGCCTGCATTCTACCATGTTCCCTGCCATGATGATAATGAACTAAACTTCTGAAACTGTAAGCAAGTTTCTGTTAAAAAGCGTTCTTTTATAAGAGTCGCCTTGATCATGGTGTCTCTTCACAGCACTAGAACAGTGACTAAGATAGGTCCAACTCCATGCTGGGATCCATTGTGTGTATGTGGGGTGGGGGTGGTATGGGTTAGTTTGAGTCTTGTGTCCAAATCTAAAAGCCATTTATAAGAACGGAAAAAATATTAGTTTACTTTCAAGTTCTACTTCTAACTCAAGTTATTCATTATAATGAGCATAATTACTTTAAAAGGTGCCTTGAAAAATTCATTGCAGCAAATCCTCCGGCTAAATTACTACAGTCAGAATCTCAAAGTCTGATCTAAAATTAGTGTTTTGTTTATTAATATTCTTTGCTGTTCTACAAATGCTAATCTTAGATTGTATGTTTCTCAAAGTCCAGCCACATCAATCCCCTATTGTCCTTTCGAATGAAGTAATAAAAAGTGATGATTACAGAGGCAGGAGACAAAAATCTCTACATAATCAACACCTGGCACACACTGGGTATCACTTTCCTTTTCTGAGGAAGAACAAGATGCTGATCCAGTAGCTACTTTTAAAGACTGGAAATTGCAGCCTGGTCTACAAAGTGAGTTCCAGGATAGCCAGGACTGTTACACAGAGAAACTGTCTCAGAAAAAAAAGACTGGAAACTGACTAAAAAAAAGACTGGAAACTGACTTAAAAAAAAAAAGACTGGAAACTGACTAAGAAGACGTAATCATCTTGGTATGTAAACAGAGATGAATGTAGCTACTGCTGTGTTGTTAAGATAAAGATACCAATTGATACTTGAAAGAAAGGTGTGAGAGAGTGTACCGAAAGAGCAACAGATCTATATTGGCATCATTAGTATTTGAAGACAGAAGTATCTATCTGTTTTCTATTGCCCTGTATATTATTAACCAGAGTGCTTTATCAAATAGCACTTGTGAAGTTTTCCAGAACAAGGATAATCATCTTTTATTACTGTAATATTACAATATTGAAATGTGATCAATAATTAGTTTTAAGGCTAGCCATATTTGTATACTCAAATACTCAAATTAATATTTATGCAAGCCGTACTTGGCATGTCTTGATAGGCATCATGTTATTCGTTAGGAGTACCAGAGGACAGATTTCTCATGAATTGCATGTATTTGAAGAGATACTCTTGAGTTATATTAGTAGACAGAAAAAGATTCAACCTGGAGACCAAATAAAGAAGTAAATTTTATTATTGTTATGCCATTATATGGTAATAGATTTCAATTCACAGATCTCACACTACGAACTTCCCAGAATTAGAGGATTTCTCACTAATTTTCTTCTCCTTACCTTGACTGTGGTTTATCTAATTTAGAAATGCTATTTAGAGCTGTTTTGGGTTGAAGCACAAATGTGCTGTTGTGAAAGTGAATATGAACCTGTGAGTTTTAAGAGCAATTACTAAAAGCATTACAATGACACTGTTTTCAAAGTAGATTGGGTCATTTTCATTAACGAAAAAATCAGTTAGGGTGTTGCACAGGCAAGTTCCTGAAGTCTTCCTTAGGTCCAAGAAGGCAAACTTTTGAAACAGTAATGAGCAATTTTGATAAATACTTCATTTGATTGTTGATAATATTAAAGATTAAATTTTCTTAACTTTTAATGCCAAGCATGATAAAAATAGCTCATACTTGAAGGTTTAGAATGGGGGGGATCTAGCATAATTGCTCTTATAGGAAAATATCAATAGAATATTGTCTTAAGAGTTTCTATTGCTGTGAAGAGACACCATGACCATGGCAACTCTTATAAAGGAAAACATTTAATTGAGGTATGTAGTGGGTAGCCATTCCAGCCTTGATCTGGAAGTTCCAACCCCCATTGAGGCTTTGGTAACTGTCACGCCTACAAGGTGGGGCCAAGAGAGGACGCTGAAGACTCGAGATCCAGATGCACTGGGGCTCTCGGTTCCTGGACCCTGGATGCTGGAGGTAGATCGAGCAGAGTTCTCCAGAGAACACCGCTGGACTGCACTACGCCTTTCCTAGACTCTGTAAACTATCCATTCACTTGTAAGTCACCCCACAAAATAAACCTCCCTTTTAACTATGTGGAGTAGCCTTAATAATTTCACCAACAGGGGTAGCTTACAGTTTTAGAAGTTTAGTCCATTATTATAATGGTAGGACATGAAGGAGTGATGGCAGACATGTTGCTGGAGCTGAGAGTCCTACATCTTGATCGGCAGACAACAAGAAGTGAACCGAGATACAGGGCATGGCTTAAGTATATATGAGACCTCAAAGCCCACCTCCACAGTGACACACTCCCTCCAACAAGGCCACACCTACTCCAACAAAGCCACACCTCCCAATAGTGCCATTCCCTATGAGCTTATGGAGGCAATTAATTCAAATGGTCACAAATATCTGGCAGAAAAACTAAGAAACATTTCCACAGATTGGTGGTAGTGGTGGTGGTGGTGGTGATGCTGGTGACGGTGATGCTGCTGGTGTCGGTGTTGCTGTCTCTGGTGTGGTGATGGTGATGCTGGCGGTGGCGATGGTGATAATGACGACAGTGATGAGCACCCAAGGCTGTACTCCCTCCTTTCTCTCTTGATTAGATTTATATTCTCCATCGATATCTTGCATTTTATATATTTATATATTTGTTAATGTCCCTTACCCACTAGGCCGCTGAGCCAATGAGAGCTATGTGTTTTGTTCCTTGTATTCCAGGTACTGAAGGATGGAAATAGACACAGGAGAAATTTTAAGTACTTGCTGAATGTGTATTAGTTGACATCCATGGCTGTTAGTCAATCCCTCGGCAACATATGATTTTAGGTGATATGAATGGGAACTGAAATATGAGCTTGTAAAATCTCAACTCACCCATACTTTTCATGCTCCAGCAAGGTTACTTCCAGAAAGAATGTGCTAAGGGTAATTATGGACCCAAAACTGTAAGGAAACTCCAAAAAAACATGGTCTCTATGCTTGTACTATGGACACATTAGCATTTATCACCCTGACTGAACCAGGTGATGACATCATATTACTCATCCCTTCCCAACCCTTCATTGCAGCCGTTGGCATCCCAGATAAAAGATACCCAGGCCTTCACGTGGTTTGGCTCCACCTGAACTCTCGCCACTTTGATCTTTGCTGGATCATCTTCTTCAATGGAGCAAATTCTACCAGACACAAAGCCACGTCTATGCTGCCGTCCTCCTCACCTGTTCCCTTGACCCTGCCATGGTGACTCCTACTTGATCTTCAAGTCGAAACTAAACACTGTTTTCTCAGAACCTTTCCTGACTTTGACATGTACACCAGCTCTAGTTGAAACACTTTAGTAGCATTCTAAGACGTTATTCCATATCATTTATCACAATTCATTTAGCTTTGTGGTACAATTATTATTTTTTAAACAACTTAACTAAAGTCTTGAGTTTCGTTTTATAGGACATTTGTGTCTTTTTATATCCCTAATAATTACACAATATAGTCAATCAAAACATACTGTCTAAATGAAATAACTGCCTCAAATGAAATCCTAGCCAAAAAAGGTGTTAAATTATTTAATATACACAATTATGAGTGGTTTTGAAATCTTAGAATGCTTGATGCTTTTAAAAACATTTTTACTAATTCAGTTGTTCTCATTTTGTTGTTAGTTGTAGCTCTCAAGCATGATCAGCTTACTTGGTTTAATCCTTTCCGAGATAACTATTATTATTTATCCATGAATAGGGTGTACTACTCATTGTACGAATTAGGGCATGTGCTGCGTTCTGATGATTTCCAGGCCTAATCCTCCACACTGGACAGCTCTCCATGTCAGAACCCCTTTAAATTTCCCTTTCCTTCTTCAAGATCTGAGCACTCTTATCTATACTTGGGGATTCCTGAGTTTGCTGTTATTGTCTGTTTATTGGTCTTTGGAAAGAAGCTAAGTTATCCAAATAGCACAAATTCAATTTAGTAATACTTAAAAGCACCCCCCCACCAGGTCCCAGCTTTAGGACCTTATAGGACAAATTTTGTCTTAGTTTATTTTCCCAGTTCTTTGAGTCCACAATTCTAATGGCTATAATGACAGCCACACATTTATATCCTCAACATGCCACATTTGCCCTGCCACCTGAAGTACTAGACTGCGACATGCCTTGACATGCACCCCGAATCTGCCGTCTCTGCCTTTCTTCTGGTTTCAGGCTGATAAGACAGCTTGCAACCCTGAGAAGGCCAGATTAGCAACAGAATTTATGACATTATTTGCTTTGAATCAAAGTTCATTGCTTGCTCTGGCATTCCAGATATTGGCCTTGTTTCTCCTACGCTGTGCTAGTGTAATGTAGAGTAAACCATGGGTGACGTTTATAGTCTTAATTAACAGGAAACTAATTGTTGAAGTCAGTGAAAGGCAAAAATTCTTTTTGTGTAAAAGTCCACTGTACCTTTGAAGACATGCATAAAAAGTGAGTCAGCAATGTGACTGAGTTCCTCATGCATCACTACATTTTTACCTTCCATCATGAACTTTGTCTTTTGAAACAGGATCTTATGTAGCCCAAGTGGGCTTTGAACCTAACTACGTGGCTGAGGATGGCTTTGAACTTCTGTATCTCTTGCCTTCCCTCCAAGTGCTACTATTATGGGAGTGTGCCTCCACACCAGTTTAGGCAGACTGAGAGTAGAACCCAAGACTTCCTGAATGATAAATAGGCAAGCACTATACCAACTGAAGTTTCATCCCCAGCTCTAATGGTTAATATATTTATATAGAACAATTATGTTTATTTTAAAATCATCCTGGAGTTTTAGCACTCTGTTTCTCTGTTTAATTTAGACTCCAGTTCTGATTCTTCTTGCTTAGATTAGGGAGCTATGCCAGATGGGAAACCAGAAGCTCCATGAGAGATGAAATTATCTGTTTTTCTACATGATCTTCAAGAAAAGGGATAGCGTTTGAAGTTTAGAGTAACTGAAAATTCCCAACAGTTTTTACTAAAAATAATAATTGGCTATGAAGCTTGCCCAGGAGTGAAGAGTGTGAGTTGTCATTTAGTTTTTAATTTTTCTAGGCCTATTAGATAAATATGCACTAAGTTAGAGCAATTAGACTTTAATTAGAAGTATAATTGGAACTTCCTGTGTATCTTGTTAGGCAGCTCATTGTGATTCAGTGGCTTTGGACTTGAGATTCATTTGCCCTTTTTTCAAGCTGTAGCCAGTGCCCATGGTATTGGGCTGTGAGCTAATCACTTATGACTTATGGAGAATAGGAGTTCAGCAGAGGCTGAGTTGAATGAAATTTTTATTTATTGAAAAGATGCATCAAGAACCTACTATATTCTAGATGTTCATTATGATTAAGACATGTCAAAACCTGTACAGCCCTTCAGTGGCAGTCAGATGAAGAGTAGTCATGTTTTTGTCTCAACTGTTTGAGGACAGATATTGAGGAAACTGGGGGTGACAGAGGTTCTGTTTCTATAAAAAAATACTCAGGCTGAATACTCTATAAAGAACATTTTAGAGATTAGAATCTAAGGTCATGTAGCTCCGTCTGGCTTCTGTTTGGCTCCACTCTCTGTATCACAACAGGCAGTGAGGTAGAAAGCGGAATAGCCATTTGAATAAAGGGCCAAATACATGGAACTCTCATTTAATGACAAAAACAAGCACTACAAAACATAAGTATTAGTCTCTTCAAAGACCATCTCCCCATAGTAGAACTACTTCACACTAGGCCCCTTCTCTTTCCATCTCCCTCTTTCTTCCTCCCTTTCTCTTTCCCTCCCTCCTTCTCTCCCTCCCTCCCTCCCTTGTTGACACACAGTCTTATTCTATAATCCAGACTGGCCCGACCTCATGGCAGTCCTCCTCCCTAAACCTCTCAGGTGCTGGTATTCTAGGTAGAACCAACACTTAAAGGTGCCACCACCCCAACCAGGACCCAAGTTCCAACACATTAAGCTACAACATACAAACCATCACCAGACTGTAGCTATAGAACTCAATATTATTACATCTGCAGTGTCGGGGAGGAGATTGACAGATTTACAATGAGGTACACAGAAGGGAATTGCTGTGCATTTGTAGGGGCCCATGTGCTAACTAGATGAGGGGAGAAATGTACTTTCTGGCAGAAGGGATGTCTCTGGCAGAGATCAGAGACATGACAAGGTATAACTCCCCCCTGAAAATGGAAGGTAGCTAGTGTAGCTACAGTATAGTGAAAAGAAAGAGTCTGAAAGGTGAGGTTGGGGTTGAGTGAACAGCCCTCTACTAATACTTTTAGGGAGCAACCAAGGTGTGTGGTCACCTCTTTATTGCAGATAGATAGAAGCCAAAAAACATCAAAACTTTCAGTTAAAATGTCATTGTTTCTTCCAATAGAAAAATCTGCTAGTTACTAGAGTAACGTTATCCCAATTATAGCATAAGAGATTATTCTGGAGGTTATAGATGTATATTTTGAAAACAAAGGGTTTTTTCTCTTTATTTCCAAGTACTTTTGAATTGTTTTAGAACAAGCATTTTAAAAAACACAGATATTGCAACTTAATAAAATTCTGTTATGTCTAACACGATAATTTCATCATCCATACATCCATTAATGGGCATCTAAGTTGGTTCCATTTCCTTGTTATTGTGAATGAGTGGATCCAGAAAATATATTAAATGAAGTGACTGAACTCAGTAAGATAAGATATACACATTCTCTTTTATATGATGTTCTAAGCCTATAAATTATACTTGTATATGGGTAAACAGTGCTAATTGTGAGTAAAACCTAAGAACTAGACTAAAAAATAGACAAAGGAGGGGTAAGATTATGAGGAAAGATAGGAGGTGGTCATGGGCCATGAGAAAGGAAAAACTACCTCAGGGAGAGAGAATACAAGAAGGGAGCAGGGCTAGCAGGGAGGCAGGTGGGGTAGCAGGGAGGAGGGAGAGATGAAGAAGAAGGAGAATCTATAAAATACACTTTGTTTGGAAATGCCACAATAATAATCTAATAGTTTTCATGCTGATTTTTAAAAGTGGGGAAGATTCAATCCATATCTATCTTGCTCATTTATTCATTTCATGTGGACACACACCACTGAATTATTATACATGGCATGCAAATTCATGTTGTGTTGCTGTTTCTTTTCATTGGAAGGATGTAGCGTTACATTTAAAAATCCTTTAGGGATGGGGCCTCTTGAGGTCCTATCTCTCCTTGAGGATTCATACACAGATAATAGTCAATGGAGTGGGAGAGATATTTCCTTTAGTGATGTAGCAACTGCTAAGATGCCGGCCCTGAAGTCAGCCCTAAGGGAACTCACTAGGTCACACCTACATGAAAAGAGGCAGAAAAGGGGAAGTGGGGCTACTTCGGGGAAAAAAAGGAAGTGATGGGCAGTCGTGGAATGCATGAGAAGAGAAGGTAGTAGGGCGTATGACTGAAGTGCATTAGATAGATGTACGGAATGTCATAATGAAACCACTGTTACATATAATTAATATGCACTAATGATTTTTAAGTCCTTTGATAATTTTAATGTCCTTTGTATAGAAACTGTAATATAAATTCAAAGAATTTTTGACACCAAAGATGTAACTTTGAATTCAGACACAACAAAAGATTACTGAAAATGTCAAGTGCCTGTGGAAGAGGCATGATGATGTGCAGAAGTGACTTGCCAGGAAAACTTCTCCAACATTTGCTTAGCAAACATTGAAATAGTTCGTACAACGTACAGAGACTTCGGATCTCCTAAAGCAACTAAGACTGCATCCTATAGATAGTTCAAAGAAGCAACTTTAGGCTTACAGCTAAATTAATGCTACTAGTTTTGTATTTCTTTTCTGCCGGTGGCAACTTCTTCCTTCCCATCCTTTCTAATGACCCAGCTTCCAACAATGAACAAAGCTCTTCAACCTGAGTAGGTCTTGTGTTTTCTTTTCTCCCTGATTTCGGTATGTTGGGCTCTCCTCCAGAGCCAAGCCTGTTTCTAGCCATGGTTTGGTCTTTAGGGAACACAGCCACTTTGTCAGGACACTGAGGACTGTTTCTGTTCCCCCAAAGCCTGGTGTGTATCCATGGGTGTGGGTGTGAGAGGGTTTAAAAGCTCCATGGCTTGCTTTTCTCCCTCTGCCCCAGTCGCTGGCGGCGTGCCCTCTGAGGCCAGTTGACTCATTCTTTCTCCAGAAGCCACTGTCTCCTCTGGATCTGGTCCATGTTTTTCCCACCTTCCCATTTCCTCTGCCTGGAGCTCTAGCTCTAAGACAGAGAAAAGCTTTCCTAAAGAGAAGAGTGATATCATATCCTTTTCTAAAACTGTTTATCTTATCCCTAATGTATGATGCACCCAGCAAATCTAATTCCCTTTGTATGAGAGAGGAGCCATTAACTTTTGTCATTGAATCAAATTAACTTTAAATGCACTGTGACATCTTGGTAATGATGATAGTCCTCAGAAGAATGATTTACAATAAAGAATATGAAGTAAAGAATTATTCCTACCTAACCACTGTGTACAAAGTAAAGATTTTTATTAATGTTGTTTGCCAAAATGAGTATGCCTGTCGAAGACAAAACTCCTGGGCCACCTCAAATACAAAGATCTCTTAGCATCGAATAATGAGGTTCACCTCTGGGGGAAACATGATGACTATTTTCTGATTTATCTACTTCTGTGAGGCCACATGGTAATAAGAAACTGTAAATTTTTATATTGGTTGCAAAAATAGGAGCACAGTAAAACACAGGGAAGAAAACGAAAAACCACCCAGAGATGAGCAAAGTTAGCTCTCGGGATCACAAAGGTCGCATTTTCCAAAATGAGTTTCTGTGTTCTCATCCTGGGTGGACAGGACCAGAGACTGGAGTAGGGCTGCGAGAAAAACAACTGAAGCCAATGGCATCATAGTATTCCCAAGTGGGCGTAGAAGAAAGACGTCATTTCCGTATTCATGCAGAATGTCACAGCTGCCTCAGCAGACAGTTGGACAGGAAAGTCAGTGTGTGAGAAAAAAGGATGATGCATGCACAGGACCCCTTTTATCCCTGCAGCTCTTGTGGTACTTCCTGTGTGATAGGGAAATCCATGTGACACAATGTACTAAAACTCACTATACTAACTCAATTACTGACTTTCTTACGGGGACATATGAGGTAACTGTTCACAGCCTTCTGAAGGGATCTAGTTCATTCTGTCTATCTAGTGCAGGTGACTAGATATGTTTGCAACACTGCATTTCCCACTCACTGTATAATTCCATGTCTATTAGTTCCATACATTCAGGCTCTTAAGGTATCCTAGGAAACCACAATGTGCACTTAAGTAATTCCGTGCTCAAAGCTTTGTACCTGCTGTTCTCTCCACTTTGAATGTTCTCTTCCTAAACCATCACATAGCTGTCTCCTCACCATGCACCCAGCCCATGCGAGCTCCCCTTTTCCTGTCAGCAAGCACAACCATTATCCCCTCGGCCCTGCAAGCCAGTTGATCTTTTTGTCTTATCACAAATTGAAGTTATTGTCTTTAATTTTTTATGGTCCATACAATGAGAACAAGGACCATATTTGTCTATTCTACAGCTCATCTTCATCTATAAAAGTTCATTGCACATAGTAGGTACTCAGCTGATATTTGTTGCATTAATGTACCAGTGAAGCAAATGTGATCTAAGCTACAGTTACAAGTAGCTATATATTATGCTGATAACATTATTTTATTGGAAGCAACAAATAAAGCTTAAGGTGTTGCAGCCATCTAACCAGCCAGTTGAAGGCTGCCACAAATGCAAGTAGAAAATTTGAGGTGAGTAAAAGTAGTTTGGTGGTTTTATTAGCTATAACTCAGAAGACGGGTAAGCTCTGATGAGTGTCTCTTTTAGCTGCTTACCCATTTCTCTTCTCTAGAGAAAACATTTTTACTTGTATCACCAGGAACTATCTTAATTCATCTCTCTGTCTCTGTCTCTCTCTCTCTGTGTGTGTGTGTGTGTGTGTGTGTGTGTGTGTGTGCGCGTGCAGATATGAATACACGTGTGTATCTGGAGTCCTGAAGTCAATTAAGGAGTGTCTTCCTTAATCACCCTCAATCTTATTTTTTTGAGACATAGTTTCTCACTAAATCTGAACTTATTGATTTGGCTAGACTGACTGCTTGTCAAGCCTAAAGAATATTTCTGTCCCTTTGTCCCCAATGATAGGATAAATATGTGCAGCTATGACCAGATTTTTCTGGATGATTGAACTCAAGTCCTCATGTTTACATGCAAAGCACTAAATCATCTTACCCATCCCCATAACCCCTCTGTCCTTCTTTAAGATGAGAAAAACAATGGTTATATGTGGTTGAATTGATAGATATACATAGTTCAGAATACAGTGTATGAAAGGAGCTAAGCTTCAATGGTATCCATCATGGATATAGTGTAATCGCTGCTCCAAAACACAACCCTATTAGACACTCCTTGCCACCATTTACCCAATGATGACACTGAGAATGAGTTTTGATGAGCCTAAGATCATAAAACTTAAAAACTTATTTTTATTCCAGATTCAGTGCTTTCTGGTACATGATGATGTTCCATACGGTCGATGACAAAGGGAAAGCAGAGTCAGTTCCATTGGCATTTTCTCCACTCCTTATTGTGCATTTCATATCACATTTAAACATGATGGCCTAACAACCCAAGTTGCTTGGACCATGGAGGGAAATGGGGCCATTTATTGAATAACCAGTATACCTTTTATAGGAAATACATCATGAAGCTAGGCAGCATACAAAATGGGGTATGAGAAAAGAAAGCATGGGACTTAATTATAAGCAGACGTCATTAAAGTAGTAGATGGTGTAATCCTGTTCATTCATGAGCTCAGTCCACAGAAAGATAATGTGCTAAGCAAGACGGCCTGCAGCTGTTGCTGGGCAGGGCCTTCTAGGGTAACATGGACCATTTTAAGGTTGGATCTGTACTTAAATTCTGGCTGTGGCTCACATTGCCCTCTCCATAACAGTCCTACTCCTGCTTCCCAGACTGGTTGCATTTCTAGTGGGATTGAGGGACCCACAAGAAGGCTCCCTGGGGAAAGGTAGTTGCTACCAAGACTGATGACCTAAGTTGATCCCCAGAACTCACGTGACTGAAAGAGAAAACTGACTCCTTCAAGTTGTCCTCTGACATGTCTGGTGTGTACTCCACACCCCCCAAATAAATAATTAAGTGTATGGAAATATTCAAACTCTTCATTTAAATAAAGTGTTAACGCCACCTGTGTGGTAGATCAACATCAGCCCATGACTGGGGCTGGCCCTTCTCTGAATGGTGCTTCCTTCTACTCCTCTGTGATCTGGTAAATATGAGCTCATATAGTTCTAGCATATAGTGACTTCTCTGTTCTTCCTACTGAGACCCTGAGTCTGTTTTGGATGTATTCTCCACAAGAGTCTTACTATTGGACTCCAGCCTCAGTGTGAAAAGTTTCAACATAGACAGTACATCCGTGTTATCACTACTCCAAAACAGACATAAAATACTTTTAGTTACATCAGAAAGTTCTGCAGATTTCTTCTTCAATCAGTTCACCACTTACTCAGCCCATTATGGTAATAATAGGCACTTGGTGAATTTTTCTACTATCTATTCACTTTGCCTGCTCTTCAACTTCATATTTTTTTGAAAACATTGTGTTTATAATTTTCCTGGTTGTTTTCATTTCATGTGAAATTCTACCTGTTATTGGGTATATCATTCTTGTTTCTGAATACTATTCAATTATAGAACTGTAACACAATTTATTTTTCTAATTTGATGTTTCATGTATATTTGAGATTCTTTCAATTCAGGGTCATTGTGGGGAAGAAGATGATATACAGCCTGTGTATGGTCTTTGGAAAATACACAATAGTAGGAGGTTTGTTCTTTAATAGAGATGTTCCTAACTTTAATACAAACTTTCAAACAGTGATCCACAGAAATGAAATACATGTTTAAACTTAGTAATATCATCAATATCTTCAACAGTTAGAAGATACCACAGAGGTTACAGAATTCTATCCACAAAGATTGTGAAAATCTTTTAACCACAGCAAACAACCCACCTACACTCTCAATGATGTTTTTTCCCCCTCATTCTCTGCATTCATGCTTTGATACCATGATAAAAGTTGGGGTTTTAAAGGCTTAATGCTCCAGTATGAGACCATTTCCTAGGCTACATTGTGGCAAAGAAACCACATAATGCGCAATGAGTCCCCAAGTCATGGAGAGCTGGTTGTAATAAACTAAGAATAGCAGGCAGCTCACTTCCCAGTCATCGGTTCTAGTGCCAGAGTGCTGACAACCAGAGAGTAAACAGTCAACAGCATGGCCATGACTCAGACACAATAGAGGGCATGTTTATAGAAATCCTAGGCTGGCTCTTTCTTTGAATCCCACGTAGTTCCTCCTTTTGAAGTCAGTTAAAGCTCTGTGATGAAAACAAATTAAGAAACATGTAGGAGAAAACAATACATGCAATGGATGAGGTGGAAATAACAATCGTTCAGGGAAAGAATTGCTACATCTGAAGGGAATCCACCTCAAGTGATATCCTAACAGGTCACAATCATTTGTACTGAAACTCAAAATTGAACACACAAGTGCTTATTATTTCCTTTTTATTTGAGAGAATATATGAATTGTACAAATAATGGCTTCTGTTACAACAGTCAAACATACACATGATATGGTTTAATCATGATCATGTTCATCATCCCTTTACCTCTCTTCTTCTTGGTATATTTCCTTGCTCTTTGATTCTTCAGAGGCTTGAATTCACAGTGCTATCTGGCCCCACTAGAGCTGGAGGCTGCATGAGTTATAAATGGTCAAATGAATTTAAGGAAGTGCATGCCTATGAACTTTTTATTTGATTTGATTCTATATTTATTACAGTTCTTTTCTCTTTATTTATTAGCATTTTAAATTTTTTCCCAAGATGCACTTTTTGAACATTTTGAGTATTTGGGAAGGTGGCAGGAACATATCATTAAAAAAATATTTTACAGTGGAAGGCCACATATTAATCACTTCAGAAAGGTCAGAGATACCATACTCCAACACTGACCTTCTTTTACTTCCAGAAAGCAGATCCACATTGAATGACTGGTGTGTGACATTATTCCTGGGAGACATGAACAGAGGTCTACCCATCTCAGATAGGAAATACATGACAGACCCAAGTAGAGATAACACCAAGGTCCTACTTGGTGAACTAATGAGTTTATTGGGGTCACTTACAGGATCAGAATGACTCAAATACAGCTGCATCACCAAAGCCCACCCCTGCATGGATAACAACTCACAAAAGTTGTGATCCTGCAGCTCACAGAACAACTTGCTGGCACCTCAATAAGTGGGAACATGTTTAACAGGCAGCTCAGTTGGTCTGAGCCTTCTGTAAGAAGTTTGGCTGATTTATCTGTCTCTTGTAGGCAGCTTGGTTGGTCCAAGAATGCCTCTTGGCAGCCTTTACTGCTTATTTAAGCTCAGGAAAGGAGGGACCTAAAGTATCTTGTCAGTTTCAGGAACTTCCTGAAGCTTTAGAATTGTTTACCTATTGATTTAAGGAGCCTCCCTTTAGAACGTCCTGAGTCATAAGGAACTTCCCTTGGAGAATGGAATGTTTCATCTCCCTTTATAACATAGTGGAACCCAGTAGGATGGAAGGTTTTATCTTAGAGGAAATTGCTACACAGCACTCCACCCCTTCCTCCAACTCTTACATTCTTCCTACCTTCTCTCTTTTTTTAAAAATTTTATTTTATTTTACAATACCATTCAGTTCTACATATCAGCCATGGATTCCCTTGTTCTCCTCTGTCCCGCCCCCTCCCCTTCCCTCCAGCCCACCCCCACCTCCTCCAGGGCAAAGCCCTACCTTCTCTTAATCATTATTCCTGTATCTTGAAAGGGGAGACAAATAAATATGACTATTTTTGAAAAAAAAAAAAACTCTACTAGAGAACCAAACATTCACGTCTCTTTATTTATTTCTGTTTCTAGAACGTGGCTGGTAGTACATCTCAGTGGAATTTTCTCTGTTACAGACACAAGAGAAGAAAAGACAGGAAATTTCAAACAGGAAAATCTCCAATGAGACACTGTAATAACCCACGGTCATAAGCACAGATATCGGGGAAGCTGCTTAGACAATACATATTATTTATTTAATAAGGTAAAACTGATGACTTTTCTACTGCCCTATCTTTTTTTCTGGCCACAGGTTTTTGTCTAAGTTTCCATTACCAGATATAGATTTCTCCATGTGCAGTGGTCCTTAAGTCCAGTTAGAAAGCTGATTCTGTCTATTGTCTACTGGCACATCTTGTCTGACACTTCCACTATGAAGAAAATAGAACCCAGAACCCATACCTGAGTAGAGTCTGGAGCTATAACTTTCCCTGGAATTCTTAATAGTAACTAACATTATAGCAGATATCCTGCAGAAAGGAGATACTTTCTGCTCCGTCACAGCCTTATTTTTCCATGTCTGCAGCCAAAGCATAGGAAATTTTTAGCAATAGGATTTTACCTTTCACTTCTGGAATCTAGCCAACAGCAATAGCCTTTATTGGGTTGAGAGCCTCTAGGTTTTTCCATGGCCAGCAACTGGAGAGATGATCAATCCCTAGCACTGGGATTTGCAATTACCTGTAGCTAGAGTTTTCCTGCCGGGCCCACAGTCAGGACAAATCTCTCTCACCCGCCAGTCCCACAGCCACTCAGACCCAACCAAGTAAACACAGAGACTTATATTGCTTACAAACTGTATGGCCGTGGCAGGCTTCTTGCTAACTGTTCTCATATTTTAAATTAATCCATTTCTATAAATCTATACCTTGCCACATGGCTTGTGGCTTACTGGCATCTTCACATGCTGTTTGTCATGGCGGCGGCTGACAGTGTCTCCTCAGCCTTCCACTTCCCAGAATTCTCTCCTCCTTGTCCTGCCTATACTTCTTCCTGCCTGACCACTGGCCAATCAGTGTTTTATTTATTGACCAATAAGCAACATGTTTGACATACAGACCATCCCACAGCACTTCCCCTTTTCTTTTTTTCCAAAAAGGAAGATTTTAACATTAACATAGTAAAATTACATATAATTTGGGAATTTGGGCGTAGCTTTTCTTACTACTTCCTGCTGGAGGGGGGCGCTGTATCTTATGGGGACACAAAGAAAATTTTAGGATTATGGAGTAGTCCATGAGGCTGTATTGTCTGAGCCAGTTGCCTTCAAACTGTTCTGGATGTTGGATCATCTGGGCCATGGTGTCATCGGAGACCTTTCAGGGGGTCTTGGCTGGTCAAACCTGATGTATCTTAATCTGGAATAAATCCATAGCCTCTGGCTTTCTGTGGAAACAAAAGCAGAGCTTCCTTTCCAAAGCAACATATCCTTACATCCAAATTTTGAAGTCAAGGTACCTTTGAAATATACATTTTGGCATAACTCAACAGCTTTTGCAATCAAATGTTTTTCTTCAGTTACAAATATCAAAGAGAACATAATCCAGATTCTCTGTGTGGTAGCCATCTTTATGTGGCTTATTTTTTATATTACCTTGAGCCTATTGCTTTAAACTGCAGCATTCTAAAACTGAAACAGCACTATGGCTGCTGGCTCCACCCACCTCAGCTTTCCAACATGGCGGTGATACTTTTACCACCAGCTCTGGGAGCCTTCATGGGTCTATGCTTCTATCAAAGCAGCGTGTAGCCCAGAAACCTCTTTTTTTGTTTTGTACTAGCAAAGGCTAAATCCACCACGCAGTTTAATGTGCCACTGGCAGACGCCTCATTCCCGCCATACTGCAGGTCGAGCGCACATGCCAGGAACGCGCCATAGTGACTCAAACATGCAGGCTGCCACTAACTTGAAAGAGACAACTAGGAACTGTTTTTAGCTCCGTTTTAGTATCTTTTTTCTCAGGTTTTAGGTGGAAACTCTTGCCAACACGTTGGGCGCCATTTGTAGCTAGAGTTTTCCTGCCCACAGTCAGGACAAATCTCTCTCACCCGCCAGTCCCACAGCCACTCAGACCCAACCAAGTAAACACAGAGACTTATATTGCTTACAAACTGTATGGCCATGGCAGGCTTCTTGCTAACTGTTCTTATATCTTAAATTAATCCATTTCTATAAATCTATACCTTTGCCACATGGCTTGTGGCTTACCGGCATCTTCACATGCTGCTTGTCATGGTGGCGGCTGGCAGTGT
Organism: Peromyscus nudipes; assembly: GCA_902168325.1. Lineage (NCBI taxonomy): Eukaryota > Metazoa > Chordata > Mammalia > Rodentia > Cricetidae > Peromyscus > Peromyscus nudipes. The sequence continues at coordinate 47,307 of CABHPH010116002.1, forward strand.
CTCCTCAGCCTTCCACTTCCCAGAATTCTCTCCTCCTTGTCCTGCCTATACTTCTTCCTGCCTGACCACTGGCCAATCAGTGTTTTATTTATTGACCAATAAGCAACATGTTTGACATACAGACCATCCCACAGCAATTACCAATCTTGTTGCTTTAGGAAACATGTATTTTAACATTTATACACTCAGGATATTGTGAAAATTTTCAGTGACCTTGGTAGTTATCATGTGTCTTGCCTAACTTAAAATTCCAAAGAATTTTGCAGATACACCTGGCTCCTGTACTCTGTGAGCTGTGTCTCTTCAAGGTATATTTTTGTGTTGAAATCAGTAAACTGCTTAAAAGTTAGCAATTTGCTTTCCATTTTTTTTTTTTTTTTTGGTTTTTCGAGACAGGGTTTCTCTGTGTAGCTTTGCGCCTTTCCTGGAACTCACTTGGTAGCCCAGGCTGGCCTCGAACTCACAGAGATCCGCCTGCCTCTGCCTCCCCAGTGCTGGGATTAAAGGCGTGCGCCACCAACGCCCGGCTTGCTTTCCATTTGTAATAAAAGCCTTTTACAGAGGATGAGCAGGACAACAATGCAAAGCCCTGGGTCACTATCCCATGCCGAACAGGGGTTATGATGATGACTTTGGTGAAGCACTCTGAAAGTCCATTGTCATCTATTCTGAGCAAGTGTCAGATGGAATTGAATAGTGAAGGGGATACCAGAAGAGAAATGTCAGAAACATCTAATGTTGTACAAAAAGATCTCATCACTTTTATCAGCTGTTCAGTAAAAAGAGAAATGTTGAACACAGTGATGTGTATGAGGGGAACTATTTACTTAGACTCTATAGTGGATGGTCACACCCCTTTCCCTAGGAGCCATCTGGCTTTTCACAGGTCATAGTAGATTGTCGAAAGGTCTGTGGGCTGGAGGAATAATCTCTACCTGTTTTTGGCTTCTTGAAGTTTTTGTAATTTTGGCCTATCCCCTACGCAGATTATACTTTTGATATTCACCACTCGACTAGGAGTTCATTTCCATTTTACCCAACCCCATGACTGTCTCCACAGTTTCCACCCTCAGGAGAAACTGCAGTGGTGTCTCAGTGATATATCCATGCCCAAAAGTTCCCTTGCAGTGGAGAAATACATACCCTCTACTCCGAGGAGCATAAAGACCACCATTAGGACAAGCTTAATTCTTTTAACCTATGTCATTTTATATGTATGTCCATCATTTTTTCTATTTTTTTAGCCTGACACTGATATTTTTCCTATTTTCTTTTTAGCCTGACACTCATGTGAACCATCAGGAGCCAAGACACTTGCTTCCAATATTGACCCAAGCCCAAATACTTCTTAACATGAGTAGAAAACCAACAAACCTGTACTTTAATATGGGCCCTCAGTCACCCTGCATGACCCTCACTTTGAGGGACCCTTGGCCAACTCTACTAGAGAAGTAGCTGTGGGGGCTTCCACCCATAGAGACCTCTTTCTTCCACAGTGCGGGGAGAGGGAGCGGTATACTGGGGATCACCTGCACTTCTAATACGTTTTTACTTGTTTTAGCACCTGGTAGAACCAGTTCACATTCTGATCTAAGTCATCCAGTTCTGATAAAGTCCCCTTGACTTTACAAAGACGATAGCCTAACATGGGACCCACAAAAACCACTAAAGCTCCATCAGAGCCCCAAGTCCCTGATAAATAAATCTCGTTATCAACTCTTAGGAGGAGAGTTATCTGGTATAATGATCTGGCTATCAAACAATGGTTTTCTTTAATTTTTTAATCACTCATATTATTATTTTCTCATTACTGTCCAGCTCCTGCCATGAGCCCTAAGCTTTTGGATCCAAGGACATACAAAATTTTGGATCTTCAGCACATACAAAATTTTCACTCTTTTTTTTTTTTGTACACTGCCAACTGTAAGAAACAGGAAGAAAGCATTTCCATCTCATGCTCTCTTACAGAAGCAAATTCCCAGTGCACAGATATCTTGACTTTAGCCACATTTGTCATTACACTGGTAATGGCCACATATAACTTCTGTGGTATCCTGTTCACACTACCATCCCTTCTGTCTGACTTCCATGCACCAAAAAATTTATTTCAAACCTTCCATCTGTTTTAGATTGCATCTATACTCATTCTATAGACTTGACTCATCAAGCAGGCAGGTCCCCTTCATGCTACATAGAGAATGAAAGTCTCACCAGGAACCCCCTTTCGTAGAATCACCAAGATTTTCCTTCTGGATAGAGGATTCAGCCTTGGTTATGTGTCTTGGCACACATCATAGGTACCATACATTTGCTGACATAGCAAGAAGTTACATTATTCCTTAACATAGAGGAAAAGGTGGCCATATAGGAATCTTTCCCCAGAACTATCCATCCTTAGTCTGTTCAGCCTTAGTTTCATGCTTTGCTACCTATGCCTAGGATTATGCAATGACTCTTCCCAGACTAATTTTTTGTTCTGTTGGTACTTATTTGATGCTAATTATGTTGTACAACAGTATTCCTGGGAAGATATGAACAAATGTCTACTCATCCTTAATAAGGAATTCTTGGCAGACAAAGTAAGAATACCACCAAAGTCCAACACGGTGGACAAAAGAGTTTACTGGGACTCCTTACAGCAGTATTGGTGAGAGGTTACTTACAGGAGGAAAAATGACTCAAAAACAGATGAATATCTCTCTCTCTCTCTCTCTCTCTCTCTCTCTCTCTCTCTCTCACACACACACACACCACACACACACACACACACACACACACCCCAAAAAAAATCTCAGCCCAGCGTGGGTGATGGTCACAAAAGCTAAAATCCTGAAGCTTGCTGTATGAGTTGCAAACAGCTCCATAGGTCAGAGATTGTCTTTCCCAAGCAGCTCAGTTGCTCTAACCAAGCCTTTCCCAGGCAGCTTGGGCCATCTGTTTCTTCCAGATAGTCAAGGTTGTGCATGTAGGGACTTAGCGCATCTGGTAAGTTTCAGGTGCTTCCTGAAACTTGTTGAGTTGTGAACTTGCTGAGTTTTAAGGGCCTCCAGATTAGAACATCAGGATTCTTAAGGGGCTTCCCTCCAGGGTAGAATAGTTTATCTTGGGGAAACTGCCACACAACAATGATAACCCACCAGCTTTCATATGTAAGATATGCTGTCTTTATATTCAAGATCCCTAGTTATTTTTATTATTATTCTATGCTACAATTTGCCTTCTTCATATCCCAACAATTTTCATGTTGGAATCTTTAGAATGTTCTCTTCAGCTGGCACTAGGAAATCCTTTCTTGGTTCCTTGCATAAAATTATACATACTCACATAAATTTCTAAAAACAATCTCCAACTCTAAACCCCTGAATCGTGGGTAATCTGCCAACAGGACACATATTGAGAACTTTTGACTGTAGAGAGGGTGCTCCATATGATGGTCCCTGAAATAACTCATGTCTCATAGAACCTCCACATAAACAGCTCTTGGTAGGAAATGGTCTTTCTGAAAACATGGGCAAACAGAAGCAAGATGACACCAAAGGATGAACACAAGAGAACCACTCACCACCTGGGCATGGCTTGGTACCTCCGTGTGAGAGCTATTATAAAGAAAAGATGTCATAAAAGAAGACTATTTCCTGTTGTGAAGACCAGACTTCAAATCTGCCTTATGAATTAGGTGCATTTTTTTAGAACTTGGTCAGGTTATTGATTATGGCCCACTGGAGCTCTGCCAGACACTAGTCCCTAGCTCCTCATTGGATATTGACCTTTGCAAATGTGATTCCCTTTGCCTGGAATGCTACATCTTCCCTCTTTTCACTTCCACTAAATTCATCTACAAGGTCACCTAATGCTCTATACTAACAGAATTCTTCTCATTTGTATTTATTTCTGCATTGCAAGATGTTAAAAAGTATTCTGCACTCAGAAATTCTGAAAAATATGGCTGCCTAACCAAAAATTAAAAAATGGTACCACTCACTGACATGTCAGTGTGGATGGGATCAATCTCACAAGGCCCCCCACCCCTAAATGAAGAGCTACAAGGAATTCATGACCAGGGAGAATCAGTGTTTTCCAGGGACAAACTTCTTGATATGTTATCCAGTTCTAAGCGGTCAGCCCTAAACACATA
>CABHPH010116003.1:0-14532 GCA_902168325.1 Peromyscus nudipes
TTTTTTTTAATTTTATTTTGCTCTACTTTTGTGAGTGTGCACGCCTCTGCGTATTGCAAATATAGGTGTGCATGTGTTTATGTGTGAATGCACTTAATCCTACATGCGTATGTTGCTCTTCATCTCATTTTTTGGAGATAAAATCTCTCATTGTAGCTGAAGCTGCCCATTTTGGCTAAACAGGCTGGCCAGTGAGTCCCCAGGATCAGCCTGTTATCCACGCTGGTGTTAAAATGCACATAGCTCAAACACTTGAGACAAGGTTTCTCTGTGTAATAGCTCTGGCTGTTCTGGTACTCACTCTGTAGACCAGCTTGGCCTCGAACTCAGAGATCTGCTTGCCTATGCCTCCTGAGTGCTGGGATTAAAGGCGTGCGCTACCACACCCAAGCACTTAGCTTTTATGAGAGTGATATGGATCCAAACTCAGGTCATCAACTTGAATGGCAGGCCTCTTACCCACTCAGCCATCTCCCCAGGCCCCAGGAACTTTAATGTGTGAGCTGTGTATTTATGCATTGCTTGGAGTTCTCGCTCTAATCTTTCACCCAGCGATGGCTTGTCCTACGCTTTCATGTCCCACTCTCATACCTCACACTCTCTGTTTCAGAGTCGGATTTGAAAGCAACCAAACATCTCTCTTTATTGCAAACTATTGAACGATAATTTAGTCTGTGTGCTGTTTACCGGCCCAGTTTCAAGCTAATCGCATGGCATTTGTCCAAACCAAAGCGACTGTGCTTTCTTTCTTCTTCAATCAATCTTTAACTTCAAAATGAACGGATAGAAGGTCTTTCTGTGAGGGAAGGTCTGTCCTGTGACTTGGGGTGGACCGTACTGCAAGGACAGGTGTGAGACTCCCTACCCGCTCTTGTCATGCTATGGCCAAGACAGGTTCAATTTATGCCAATTCACCGGACATCTTCCAATGCTTGTCAGGAACCAGGCCGTCAGATGTTTCTCATCTGCATGCTCTCTGGCTGAGGCCAGTTCAGAGTAGCAGATGCAACAGAACGTAATGGAATATTGACAACTCTGAGATTTATAGTCTTTCTCCCCACCAGCTTTCACCTGAGAACCAAGAATTACTGGTGAAAACACCAAGTGGCTGCTACATATTTTTCAAAAAGGTTTTTTTTTTTTCTGCTTAATCAACCTATTTACCAAAAGGAGTTCAGAATTAGAGACATCTGAAATGTTTTCCTCTTTGAATGTCAGAGCAAATATTTCTTCTCGGGCTTTTTCTTTAGGATGGGCTGGGATTTTTCCTGACATAGGACATACCAGCTGAAGGCAGCTAGTCAGCTCTCTAACATCTGGTTTTAGTCAGTTGGTATTAAACCCGATTAGTTAAAGTTAATTTGACATTCATATTATAAATCATTGCTGAAGGCTGGAGATTACAAACATGGATCATTGGCCAGGAAAGCCCCTGAGAATGACAAACCTGTCTTGAAAGCCAGCAAATGTTGACCACTGTTAGTGCAGATGACACAGACATTAATCCCTTCTGATATGGATACACACACACACACACACACACACACACACACACATGCGTGCGCAATAGGATTAGTCATTCTAAAAACTGTCTCCCATATCAGCACAAAAGCTGTGTCTAGGAATAAATGTATCATTTCCTGTATTTTGCTCTGGCCAGTGGCCAACAGAGAATGTACATCAAAATGAGAAGAAATGGGAGGTAGTAGGATTTGGTCCCACGTTGATCTGAAAGCCGATAGCAAACGTAAAGCTGTCTCCTTTATTTTTTTTTCAGGAATATATTAAAACGTCCAAGAAAATGACAGGAAGCCAGTCTACAGTATAGACTCCTGCCTTTCTTGACTCATTCACATCATTGTGTGATCACCCATGTAGACTCCGAGCTTACCCCTGACACACCCTGAAATGCACAAACTGGAAAGGAAGAAGGAAAATTAGTTTACCCCCATCTGTTTCTGGCCCAGGAAATGTCTCTGGCACACGTGCTCGCTGTTTCATACAGAGGTTGACACAGAAAGTAGCATGGACACCATGAATTAGCACATCTGGATGCCAGCAGATCCCAGAAGCATGTTGTCTTCATGAAACATCTATATGGATCTCCGTGGCCTCCAACTCATTGGCCACTTGCTCCCTAGTCATGTAAAATCATGTTTGGAATTTTGTTGGCAGCTTCCTGTCCACTACCACCACATTGACTATTGGTATGGTCAGAAAAAGAAAAGAAAGATCCTGTGGATGATCATTCTAAGACCAACATATTACCAATAACACTTCATGCAAAAAGGATATATCCCAAGAACTACCTCGAAGACAGCGCTACAATCTAAATATCACATGTGACACATATTTCTTACTTAAAAAGTTCAGTTTTCAAAACTCATGAAGTTAGGTAACAGAAATTTGAGGGAGATGATCATTTCTCTCATATGCATAACCACACAAACATGCCTATGTATGTCCATGCACATGCCAACATATAAGCATCATTGGTTTCCTGGGAACACAGAAATTTAGTGCCACAAACTGATTGGCTTAAAAAAATAGAAATGTCTTCTTTTTTTCCACAGATACAGAAGTCAAAATTCTGAAATAAAAGTGTTTAAAGAACCTCAAAGCCCTGTAAAGTTTCCATTTTATTGCTAGGATGAAACATTATGACCAAGGCAACTTACGGAAGAGAGAGTTCGTTTGGACTTAGGGTTCCTTAAGGATCTGAGTCCATCACTATCACAGAAGTGCGGCAGCAGGCAGGCATTGATGGTGGCGGGAACAGCTGAGAACTCACATCTTGAACCACAGGCAGGAAGCAGAGAGCGAACTAGAAATGATACATGACTTTAGAACCCCAACACCCCCTACACACACATACACACACATATATACACAAACACACACATACACACACATATATACACACACACATACACACACACACACACACACACACACACTTCCTCAAGCAAGGCCATGCCTCATAAACCTACCTAAACAGCACCACCAACTAGGGAGCAAGTATTCAACCATCTGAGCCTATGGAAGACATACTTACAACATACAATGGCACATAATATACATTAGCATTCCAAAAAGGGAAAAATGGGGACATACTGAGTGTCTTAGGTCTTCTATTGCTGTAGTAAAACACTGCGGCTGAAATCAACTTAGGAAAGCAAAGGTCTATCCCATCTTACAGTATCTAGGGAAGTAAAGGGAGGACTCAAAGCAGGAAGCTGGAGGCAGGAGCTGATGCAAAGGTCACAGAGGGGTGCTACTTACTGGCTTGCTCCCCATGGCTTGTTCAGCCTGCTTCCTTATAGAACCCAGGACCACCAGCTCAGGGGTTGTACCACCCACAATGGCCTGAGCCCTCTACATGAAGTAGTAATCAGGGAAATGCCCTACAGGTTTGCCTGCAGACCAATCTGGAGGCATTTTTCTCAATTGAGATTCCCTCCTCTCAAATGACTCCAGCATGCTTCAAGTTGCCATAAAACTATCAGGCACAGTGAGGAAAATACTGAACCAAAGTAAAGCCCAAATTCATCAGCGCAAACATAATGCCATAGCTGGTATCTGTGGTGGTATTGTGTTCCCCAAAATATTGTGCACCCTAATAAACTTATCTGGGGTCAGAGAACAGAACAGCCACTAGATATAGAGGCCAGAAAATGGTGGCACACACGCCTTTAATCCTAGCATTCCAGAGGTAGAGGCCTGGATCTCTGTGAGTTCAAGGCCACACTGGAAACAGCCAGGCGTGATAAAAGGAGCCTTTAATCCCAGGAAGTGATGGTGGGAAGCAGAAAGGTATTTAAGGCGTGAGAACCAGGAACTAGAACCTGGTTAAGCTTTTAGGCTTTTGAGCAGCACAGTTCAACTGACAGGCATCCAGTCTGAGGAAACAGGACCAGCTGAGGAATTGGTAAGGTGAGGTAGCTGTGGCTTGTTCTGCTTCTCTGATCTTCCAGCATTCACCCCAATACTTGGCTTCAGGTTTGATTTTATTAATAAGAACTTCTAAGATTCGTGCAACAGGTATCAAATGGCTTAAATGGCTCTGCCCCTCCAGCTTTGCTGCCTACAGCTTACATCTCTCTCTCAGGATGGTTCTACTCCCTGTGTATAGCTCTCCTTGGCAGATATCCCATAGCTCTGGTATGTTCAAGATTTCAGGGTCTCCAACAGCTGTAGAGCCTCCACCGGACTGGACTAGGCCCTCTGCATAAGCGAGACAGTTGTGTAGCTTGATTGGCTTAAGGAGTCCCCTGGCAGTAGGATCAGGATCCATCCCTGGTGCATGAGCAGGCTTTTTGGAGCCCATTACCTATGGTGGGACTCCTTGTGCAGACTTGAGGTTGGGGAGGGGCTTGGACCTGCCTCTACTGAATGTACCAGGCTCTGCTGACTCCTCATGGGAGACCTTACCTTGTTGTAGGAGGGAATAGGGGGTAGGTTTGGGGGGGGGAGGCTGCAGTGGGGGAGGAGGAGAGAAGACGGGGATCTGTGATTGGTATGTAAAATGAATAAAAAAATTATTAATAAAAGAAACTTTAAAAAAATTAAATTTAAAAAAAAGGATTTCAGGGTCTCCAGTGCAATCCAGATATCACTGTCACAGTTTTATACAGTGACCTCTTAGGACCTCTGTGCTAGTCACTTTTCTGTTGCTGTGGTAAAATGCCACAAGTAAGGCAATTGTTACAGGGAAAAGTTGATTTGGACTGACCTCCCCGGAGGGATATGAGTCCATCACCATCACAACAGGGAAGCATGCCAGCAGGCAGGCGCCATGGTGGCAAATGTAAAGGTGAGAGTCCACATCCAGAAACACAAACAGGGAGAAGCAGAGGATGAACCGGAAATGGCATGTGGCTTTGACCCCCTGAAAGCCCACCCCTAGGGGCGCACATTCTCCAGCTGGACCACACCTTCTACATCAGTGGTTCTCGACCTTCCTGGTGCTGTGACCTTTTAATACACTTCCTCTTCTTGTGGTGACCCCCCACCACAAAATTATTTTTGGTGCTACTTCCTAACTGTGATTTTACTACTGTTATGAATTGTAATATAAATATCTATGTTTTCCGATGGTTTTAGGTGACCTCTGTGAAAGGGTCGTTCAACACCCCCAAAGGAGTCTCAACCCATTGGTTGAGAAGCCCTGTTCTAAGTCTACCTATATAGTGCCACCAACTGAATCCTAAGTATTCAGTCATCTAGCCTGTGGGGGATATTCTCACTGAAACCACCACACCCCCTGAGGCTCCAGGGAATACTTTCCCTTGCTTGCTTCTTGATATCTTCTGGAATCTGACCAGCAACCTTCAGCGTTCCTTAGCATGACTACAAACTCTGCCCCATCCTATTCTTGTTTGTTATAAGAGAGTCTCACTATGCCGTTGGCCTCAAACTCTAGATTCTCTAACCTCAGTCTCCCTAGCGCTGGGATCGCAGCCATGCAGCTTCGGACCTGTCCACACCCAGCTCCACCCCCACGCTTACACCAGCTGCTGCATCAGCTCCCATCCTAACTCAGTACAACTTCATCTTTACTCAATTACATCTTCCAAGGCTCAGTATCAAAATAATCCCATATGTGTGACCATCTAAGATTAGGACTTGAGTCTACCTTCTTTAAGTTTTTTTTTCCCTTTAACAATTTCAGACATGTTTTGTAATAAATGTTAGGGTTTTTTTTTTTTCCCCAGCCATTTCTTCCCAAAACGTTTCTTTTGTATGTTCATATCCGCTTTCTGTATATGACCTACCGAGTTTACCTGGACTTGCGTAAGTGAGAAGTCGCTTGCTACAACGTGGTGGCTGTGGTACCTCAATGGTAGCTACTTCGCTCAAGAAAATGGCATTGCCTCCTCCACTAAGCATTAACTGTGAGAGTCCCCTAGGTTAATTTGTCCCTTCCTCGTCTGGGATGGAACATTGACAACCTAATCTTGTGCAGCTCTTGTGCAGAGGGGCACAGAGAGTTCATGAGTGCGGTGATCACGTCGTGTGCAGAAGACATCTTTCCATCTTCCCACCCTCTCACTCAGACGTCCCTTCTGCCTCTTGCCTTCAGCAGAGTTGAACACATCTTTTGGAGAGACTTAATTCAGCCCACAACAATGGAGAGTGTGGCTCTCTCACAGGAGTTTCAGTTCTGATCGCAGAAGACATCACCCCCCCTCCACCCCCCGCCCAGATGCACAGCTCCAATTACACAGTCAAAACAGTAGTGTTTGATTTTTACATATTCAGCCTTAGAGCTGAATGTGTTGGGATAACTTGAAAAGGAAGTGTACTGCATTTTCGATGACCCCATTCCTTATTTCAAATCACCTTGTCTTTTTCAAATGGCGGGTTACACTTTAGGCAAATCATCTTCTAAGCATTTTGTCATTAGTCCTAACAACTAAGTTGGGTGTCTCCTCACTTACTTTACAATAAAGACAAACTTTCTTATAAAATCTTTGTTATCTTCATAACAATTTCTTATGACATATGGACAGATGTGACAGGTAGGGGAAAAAATAACAAGGCCCCCAAGGATATATTCATCTCTAATTCCTGGAACCTGTTATCTTCTTGTAACAAAAGATGGAATTATTATGAGACGTTGAGAGGGGAAGTGCATGCTGGGTTATCTAGGTCCAGCTTAAAGGCAACCATGACCTTATACAGGGAAAAGAGGGGAGAAATGAGGCAGACATACAGAAGAGATGCAGCATGAGACAGGATGCTGAAAGGCACCCAGGCACCAGTCAAGGAATGTCCAGAGCCACCAGAGGGAGAGGTTAACTTTTGGAAGAGCCCTACATCTCCATTTCATCCTTCTGGCCGCAAGAACTGTAGAAGAATGAGGTTAGCTTTTCAAACCATACGGTTTGGTGCAATTTGTTAGAATACAGAATACTAACACACTAGAAGCAAACAGCTTTGAAGAAAAAAGAAATCCCTTTCCTCAAAATAAATGTCGCATTTTTCACTGCTGTCTATAGTATCCCATGCACCTACTGGGTAGGTTCCAGGGAAACTGTTGTATGTTGGAAATCTAAGAATTTGAGTGGTTTTCCCCATTTTACAGGTGAGAGAGAAGCAGTGAGGTCAAACACAATTGATAAATAGGGCATGAGCATCAAATTGTCCACTCTTCCTGCGACGTTCAGCCACATTTCATACAGCTGCCTCTAGACTCCTCTCTGCATCCCCCATCAACCTCTGTCTTGTTGCAGCACACACAACCTTGTTTACCTCACCCTTGAACAGCTGGAAGCTTTCTTCTTCTCCGTAGGCATAGAGACTGACCAATTGCATTCCAGGACTGCCATGGGAAATGCAAAACATAAAAGGAACTCATAAGTCACTGTGCCTCAAATGTCTTGGTTTGTAATCTTTTTGTAGTCTCCCAAATTCCTTGATCTTGACCCTAAGCTATCGATACAGGTTGATCGCTCTTCCACACCAAGGCCTGACTTATCTCAGATTAGACAAATTGCCAGCAATTCCCTGGTTACCAGAGCAACAACCATGCCTGCGTAAAAACAGAATTTTGAGATGGCTGGGCCCCGTCTTATCCCCACTGCTGAGCTCTCTCTTTCTCTTAGGCTCTATGCCTCCCTCCCCCACCACCCCGCACCATTTCTGCTGCTCTGTGCAGCCCCCGTCCACTGTAATTTAAGCCTCCATGTGAATCCTGCCAGCAGAGAATCACAGAGTTTCATTCTCCTTGGGATTTATATAGGTACATACCCACGCACACACCGCAGCGGGAGCGGGTGCTTACTTCTTGAAGCACAAAAAGACAGGTGTGCAGAAATGGGAAATTCCTGATTTCTTCTTAGTTAAAAGTGGCCTGGGCCCTAATCCCCGATTCTGCTGATGCTGGTGGGAAAGAACCCTTTCTTTCCAGACATGCCTTCACTCTCCCTGTAACCCCACCCACGCCTCCCCAGTTTTTCTTTGGAGAGATCTAAATTCTCAGGGTTTATGTATCATGCTCGCTGGGGATCAGGGGCTTCCGTTCTGAGCATGCACACCCACACCACCAGTTTGTCCTTCACAGTTTTTGCTCCCTGTCTTAGGCTTGAGTCTCGTCCTACTGCACCCAGGATCCTCCTGTTCAGGGAATTTGCTTTCTATTACTTCCACTCTGCCCCTAACACCCTGATGATCCCTGACAAACAGATACACCACCGACGTCAGTCACATTTCATATCCTCCCCAGGGACCGGCCTCAGGCAGGGTTTGGTATTTTGCAGATGAATCCAAGGAGGAGGGGATTTGAGAAGGAGGAGACTGAAGGGAAATCAACCCTTCCGCATGAAACACCCTATCACGATCCCTATCTATTCACATATCTCCAGACAGATATGAGCCTGGGAGGCATCTTTTAGCAGGCCTAGTAAGAAGATGCCAACCCATCCTCCATTAATCCAACAGTGACTCCTACTCTCCAATCCAGGCTTCAGTGGCAGGAAAATAAGAAGCATGGCCTCTGTCAGCATCCAAATTCAGGCTTTTTAAACATTCTCCACCAGCTCCTCCCTGAGATTAGGAAGCCCTCCATAGTGTACCAGCTACTGTGCCAAGGGCCTTAAGATTCAATCATCATACACATACACACACACACACACACACACACACACACACACACACACATATAAGGGTGTGCCACATGTGTGGACATCAGAGGTTGTCTTTGAGTATACATTATTGCTCTCTCTACACTATTGTTTAAGACAAGGTCCCTCGCAACCTAAAGTTCACTGCTTCAGCTAGATTGACAGGCCAGGGATCCCCAGGGACCCTCTATCTCCTCACCCACAGAATTAGGGTTTCCAGAGCGGGCTGCCATACTCAGATTCTCTATGTGAGCACCAGGAATCTAAATTCAGTTCTTCATCCTGTGCAGCAACAACTTTACCATTGATCCACCTCCTCAGCCCTGAAATATATTGTTTGTACGCCAACTAAAGTAATAACACTAATAACTAATCATAATAGCCTCCGCCATATACTCTGGTTGAGGGTGTACAACCAACCCTCTCTTGGCTAAAATGTTCTCTTGGCTTACTAAGTCAAGCTCTGAATGCGAATAAAATATTTTCATTTCTCCAAAATGCTGACTTTTAAAGTACCGTGTATGCTTTGGGCTTCAAGTAATTTGAAGGGGGAAATGGGTAAAATGGGGGAGAGTTTAGCTGGGAAGGGGGAGGGAGGTTGATATAGAAAGACGGGGAGGAGAGTGAAATGACATTAAGAGTGTCTAGAAAAACCACAGGAGTCATAGTTTTTTGGGGTTTTTTGTTTGTTTGTTTGTTTTTGGTTTTGGTTTTTCGTTTTTTCAAGACAGGGTTTCTCTGTGTTGCTTTGCGCCTTTCCTGGAACTCACTCTGTAGCCCAGTCTGGCCTCGCACTCACAGAGATTCGCCTGCCTCTGCCTTCCAAGTGCTGGGATTAAAGGCGTGAGCCACCACCCGGCCATAGTATTTTTCATTGACCTGAAATTACGTACACTACGTGTAAGTCTATGTGTATGCATATGCATGTAGAGTTTAAATGGAGCTATCACTCTTGGACTGACAATGCTCCCCTCAAAAGCCATGGACAATCTAACAACACATCAATGCCAAGCATAAGAAACTCTCTTTCCAGGTGTTGGCCAAGGGAATCTAAGAGAACTTCAAAACAACATAGACTGTTGCTCTCGGTTACTTCCCAGAGGTTGAAAATAAGTCTCTGTTGCTGAAGGTACCATGCACTTTGGACATAAGACTCAGAGGACCCAAGATGGATCTTACCGGAAAGCCTCCTCCCTGAGGACTAGCTTTCCATATGCAAGTTTATAAGGGAAGGAAGCAGCCAATATTCCTGTATCTATAATATCTAGGAACTACAACAATGACCTAATCCTAAGGGTGTAATAGTGACACTCATATCGTAGTAGGAACCAACAGCTCTCTAATTAGACTTAAGACCTACTCAACAGAGAGAAATCATGCCTGGTAAAAGAAACCCAGTCAACCACCCAGGGTTAATGAGACCATGGATCTTAGAGGAGAACACACTACCACCGTTTTACTAAACTAGCATAATTTCTGACTCCGTTCGAAACAGTTATTCTTTTATCTGCAGATGAGTGTACTTTTCCCCTTTCATCAAAAAAACTTGTCCCTGTAACAGATAAAGACCATCACAGGAAGCCACAATCAGTCAGAAGGCAGAAAACAAGTGATGGATCATGAGATACCCAGCCCAAACTGGGACATCTATAACACAACTCCTCCAGCACATAAGGTTCAGAGAAAAATGTGGAAAACTGGGCAGAAAGTTTGCAGTAATCAGAGGACCAGAAGTCTACTGTGAGATCGTATCTTGTAGAAATGACAGAGAAGCTTCACACATGATACCTCAGTAATACAGCTGTCTAAACAAGACTTGAAGAAGGACACCTCAAATAGACATGTTAACACGAAAGGAGGAAACGTCACTCCAACCCAGACAAAGAACCACAAACAGCTTAGCTGAGAACAAGAGAAATAGTCTTCCCTGGAGATGAGCCCCCAAATTGCTTATCTGATACGAAGGAGTCAGTCCTGAAATCATACACATAAAGGTAACACGATATGGCGTGAGCAGGTTGTATTTTCATATTTAGGGGAATGTGTGTGTGTGTGTGTGTGTGTGTGTGTGTGTGTGTGTGTGTGTAAAACAAGAACAATTCAAGAGAAAGAGGCCAAAGTGGAGGGGGTGGCTACAAAAGAGGGATGTGAGGAGGGAAGGAGAAAGAGAAAGTGGTATAATTATGTTTTAATTTTTTTTTTTCATTTAAAAATATTTTACAGAGAAATCCTGAAGCCAGGTAAGGGCTCTTGTACCAGGTGGGCCTGTTCCCTTGGCTTTAGAAGCAGTCAATGTCGCTGTTTCTGTATGAGAGGGGCCATGGCAGTGAGCATCACATCAGTGAGGGACTTGGTGTCACTGTTTTGCAACATTGTACAAAACTGTCCAGGCCTGAGCACTGTCGTCTAGGCCTAAGACATGGTTTATAACTTATGTAGTAGTACTACCGCTTTCATGGTATTATTTAGCTAATTTGCTGAAATTATGTTTAAATTTCCTTACTTTGTTTAGTTTTGAAACCCAAACACGACATTTATTTGCTCACTTTCATTTCAAAGTCAAACAAATTAAAGAAGTTTACATATTAAAGTCTAATATAGGGTGGGGTGTCAAGACTAATAATGCTATTTTACAAAACTCATATGTATTTGAGATTACTCGATTATGTTTATCTTTTGTTGTATTTCATTGTAGAGATATTATAATAGAAACTTTTTAGAAAAAAAAGTTATAAGTCATTCTGAGCTCCACCATCCTGTGTGACTAAGGGAATGTTCTATAAAATACTAAACTAACTCCATTTAATGGATGTTAATTGTGATTTTCCTAATTGTGCACCATTATAGATGATGACAGAATAAATAACTTTCTGCATACATGTATTTTCTTTATTAGATTGCTTGCTTGTGCCAAGAGTTCAATTACTGAGTCACAGGGTAGAGTTAGCACAAATCAATGTGTCTCTGCTGAGCACAAAGGTTATGCCTGGACCATACCTCAACTAATCTCAGGGCCCTCTACTGCTAGCAGTAGGCTTTTTCCAAAGCTAATGTAACTGCAATAAAAAATAAAGTTTTTTATACACATAGGCGTTGCTTTCCTTTTTCCGAGAACATGACCTTCTACCCTTACGTTCTACTTAAACAATGCATCATAAAAGTATTCAAAGTTGAAGAGTTTTAAACACAGTAACCTGCAATGTTATCTTCAGTCTTTTCTCCTCTATATTTTCCAAGTTCAGGTGAACTTATTGACATAGATCAGGAGCCAAAGTGCAGTGTGAGGCCATGTATCCTTGCTTGGAGATAAGAGCCCAGATGCAAGTGGGTAGACTTTAAAACAAGGCTGTAACGTAAGATGCTTCTGTACCTTGTATTATATTTACATCCTCGTAACCTCATAGTAAATACTACACTTGTGTTGCTCAGAAAAACATTTGAGCAAGTGTTCACATCTGCGTTTCTGTTTACAAACTTGTTAGAAACAGGAAGCCTAGCCTTTTATATGGCGGTAGGCATCTCTAAGGCTGCTTAGAAAGTATGAAGGTATACTTCTTCACATATATCCTGGCTATGCTTTGTCATCTTGGCACAACCTAGGGTCATCTGAAAGGAGGGAACCTTAGTTAAGAAAATGCCTCCATAAGCATTTTCTTAATTACTGATTGATGGGGAAGGGCCCAGCCCATTATGGGTGGTGTCATCCCTGGGCTGGCGGTCCTAGGTTCTATAAGAAAGTAAACTGAGCAAGCCAGTAAGCAGCTCCCCTCCATGGCCTCTGCATCAGCTCCTGCCTCCAGGATCCTGCCCTGTTTGAGTGCCTGTCCTGACCTCCTTCAATGGTAAAACGTCCTACGAAAGCGATGTTTGCTCTGGTCATGGTGTTTCATCACAGCAATAGCAACCCTAACTAAAACAACATGTACATATGCTGTGTGTGTGTGTGTGTGTGTGTGTGTGTGTGTACATACGCATATATTACAGTTCCCATTAACAGGGAGCAAAGAAGAATGCCAGAATGTCATTGACATTTCAGGAACATATTTGTTGTTTTTCAATGGTCTCTTGAAGAACAAAGTAGGTTAAAAATAAATGTTGCTACAATTACCACAGACACCCTGTCTTTCAGTAGCTGAGAAACACCACTTGAGCTAAACAATGCCTTCCTAATTCTAGGAAGTAGAACTTTTAAAAATAGTTTACATACGAGTTCTTCACCAAAGGATGAGACCTCGTCTCTCTGTATTTCAGTCTGCACATCTACAACATACAACTCAGGGGAAGGGGTTTTAAGACCTTTATAAGCCTAGCAATGCTATCCTTCTACTGAGACAAATAACAGAAACACACACAGCAGATGTAAAGACGACCACCAAGGTATCAACCTGATGTTATAGCACAGGCCTCTTCAAAGTTAGAGGAGTAGACTTCCCAGGAGTCCTTGCTTCTCTTTCTAAGTATTTTTTTAACATAGTATTTGAGTGGTGTGTGTGTGTGTGTGTGTGTGTGTGTGTGTGTGTTGCCACAGTACATGTATAGAGTTCAGAGGACAACCTGCAGGTGACAGTTCCTCTCCTTCCTCCATATGGGTCTTGAGTTGAAGTGGGGCACAGGTTGTCAGACCTGCCGCCACATGACTTTGCCCATTAAGTCATCTCATTACCCGTAAGCCCATCTTTTAAAGCATGGTCAATCTGGGGCATGTTCTAATATTCCCAGTATTAAATTCAGAGACATACATTTATACTTAGTGAACTGTGGAAGTTTAATGTTCTTACTACTTGGCACGGGCAATTAAATTGGGAACATGTAGATTTTTAAAAATAAAACTATTTTTTGTAATGGTCCTTAAGAGATGAAAAGGAAAGAAATAAAGTTTGTTGCAAAAAAAAAAAAAAAAAGAAATCACGAGATGTCACAATTGGCTGTCTCAGTTCCGGTTTTGCCTCTGCTATGAAACCTTTTCTGATGTGTCCAAGTTAAAAGTGCCATCTCCCTGAGTCCTATACCCTTGTATCTCTGCAATAGATCTGCCTTCTTCAGGGACCTTCATGACTTCAAATAACAGATATTTCTTTTCTGTTAGCATTAGGTGAGTACACGTCACAATTTTACCAAACACATTTTAAACACTTTTTGAATATAAGGTTTTTCTTATTCATATATTTTCCATAAGATACAGTTAGTATCTTCATAGTATTAAATTAATTGCTGACTTGATTTTGTAATAGCTTAATTAATTCAATATTTTTATTCCTTGTACTAATATTTACATGCCTGAGTGGTGATACAAATGTAACCTAAGTTTCCAAGTGGTGTGATTATACAAGAACCTATAATAAAACCTGTTTTTTTTTTATTGGATTCTTATGAGTACATCTGGATAGCACATACTGTGGTTACAGAGTCATGGGAGCTATAGGACACAAAGCTGATCCCGTAATGAGCCTCCCAAAGAGTTGATATTCTGAGTCCTTCCTTCCGGTTCTCCACTTACAAAACTAAGTCCTTCCTTCTGCTTGTCCACCAACAAAAGAGTTGTGTATACTCCCCCAGGATGGAAAAACACACACTGCTCTCACAGGGTCCTAAGCACCCTGAACTGTGAACTCTAACCTTTCCAGACCTTCTGGTATCTTATGCCTGAAGGAGCCAAAACTATGAAGTCAACTTTTCTTCCACAGATACCACGTAAGAACTCAATGGTCATGGAGAGCACAAAGATAAAACCAGTTACTAATCATATCATTTCTTTTAATGGAATTTATTAACTTTGCATAAGTCAGCACAAATCAAAATCATAAAGCATTTTCAGGCAATAAAATTAAACTTGGCCTTTCGCTATGGAGTTAGGCAAGACTAGATTGAGATACTTTACATAAATAACTACAATGAAGTTATTTCCTTG
>CABHPH010116005.1:8967-20102 GCA_902168325.1 Peromyscus nudipes
CTTCTCTTCTCCCCTCCCCTCCATCATCTTCTCTTCTCCCCTCCCCTGCCCTCTTCCTTCTTTTTTCCTCTCTTCTTTTCTTCTCTTGCCTGCACAATCATAAACAATATTTACACAATGATGGAGATTAGTTTGTCCTCACTCTTATTTAATTCCCCTTTCTTGAAGCTCACCTGTGTCTCACGGTTTTCCTTCCCAGCTGCAACTATAGTGGATGGTTCCCCCTCACCCTGCACATTGACTGCTGCAGATGTCATAGGTTGAAGACAAAGGCTTCAGCCACATACTGTCTGGGTTTGGTCCCATTCTCTCCCCCCAAATGCCAACCCTAATATCTGAGAAAGTCATTACTGTCTTCATGTTTCTGTTTTCTTCTCTACCAATGGAGAAGCAATAGGCAACACTTCAGGAATTGCTCCTGTGAATTGGAATAACTGTCTACAACACATTTATGACAGTGACAGAGGTGCAGAGAGCCTTGTGTATTCTTGTCAATGCTAAGTGTCTGCCAAATTCCCGTCTTCTGAAATCAAGATTTGAAAACACTGGGCTGTAAGGTAGTCTGGCAGTATAGCTCTTACCTAGAATGTCCAAGGGCCTGAATTCTGTCCTCAGCTCTGGGATGAATGAATACTTAAAATCAGAATAAAAAGTGAAGATGTGTAGCTAGAGTTTTCCTACCTGGCCCACAGTCAGGACAAATCTCTCTCACCCGCCAGTCCCACAGCCTCTCAAACCCAACCAAGTAAACACAGAGACTTATTTTGCTTACAAACTGTATGGCCGTGGCAGGCTTCTTGCTAACTGTTCTTATATCTTAAATTAATCCATTTCTATAAATCTATACCTTGCCACATGGCTTGTGGCTTACCGGCATCTTCACATGCTGTTTGTCATGGTGGCGGCTGGCAGTGTCTCCTCAGCCTTCCACTTCCCAGATTTCTCTCCTCCTTGTCCCGCCTATACTTCTTCCTGCCTGACCACTGGCCAATCAGTGTTTTATTTATTGACCAATAAGCAACATGTTTGACATACAGACAATCCCACAGCAAAGATGTTGGCAAGAAATTAAGCAAAAACCTAGACCGTGTCCTATTGTGACTGATTGAGGAACCGCTCTCTTGCTGGACGTGGTGGCTTATGCACTTGGGAGGCAGAGACATAAGGACTGTTACAAGTTCAAAGCCAACCTGTGTAATATAGTGAGTTACAGGTCATCCTAGGCTAGAAAGTGAGACATGTTCCCCAAAAGAATAAGAATATACTCATCTTGTATAATAATATATTCTATATACTCATCTTGTGTAATCATATGTTCTATATACTCATCTTATACAAGCATATGCTCAAAGATGTTTTTAAGAATGACATCTAAACTTTGAACATAGCCAATGACACAAAACATTCTGAAAGACTTGATCCACCAAATGCCAAGTGAATCACCATCTCTCCAACAATACAAATGAATTCTCTGATAACCCTGCTTAATTCGGGATCTACTTTGTCACACTTTGGCAAGGACAACTTACGATTTCATTCCTCTCCACCCGTGTCTCCACCCAGCATTTCCAGAGGTCAGGTTTATCTGACTGATATCTGCAAGGCTCCAAAGGTCTTGCTGCCTCTGTAACAGGTCTGGCCTGCTTCCTGGAATTCCCAGACTCCAAGTCTTTATTTTGGGTGAAATGTATAAAATCAGAAATGGTGGTAGTGCATGCCTACAATCCCAGCACTCAGAAGGTAGAGGCAGGAAGATCAGTAGTTCAAGGCCATCCTCTGCTACATAGAGATTTTTGAGGCCAACCTGGGCTATTTGTGAAACTTTCTTAAAAAACATGCTAATGTACTACCTAAGAGGGAGGAGACAGAATACCCCATTAACAGTATATGTTAGTTAATCAGGTTGGTAGTTAACAGTGGACTCTCAGCAAAAGTGACACAAGCCTTTAAATTCACTTAAAAAATAAAAGCCAGGCAGTGGTGGCACATGCTTTTAATCCCAGCATTGGGAAGGCAGGCTGATCTCAGAGTTCGAGGCCAGCCTGGTCTATAGAGCAAGTTTCAGGACAGCCAGGGCTACACAGAGAAACCAACCTTGTCTCGAAAAACCACAAAACAAAACAAAACAAAAAAACCCCGACATTTGCTTCTATCTCATTTGCATTTTTACATTTCAGTCTTTTTTTTCTCTAGCCATTTTTTTTAAAATTCAATTTTATTTTACAATACCATTCAGTTCTACATATCAGCCACGGATTCCCTTGTTCTCCCCTGTCCTGCCCCCCTCCCCTTCCCTCCAGCCCACCCCCATTCCCACCTCCTCCAGGTCAAAGCCTCCCCAGAGGACTGAGATCAACCTGGTAGACTTAGTCCAGGCAGGGCCATTCCCCTCCTCCCAGGCTGAGTCTTGTTAATTTAAGGATAGCATAAGGTTTAACAATCTTCATCAAGTTTCCTTGTCTATTCTTACTATGTTTTATAGTTATTACTTATTGAGTTTTATACTTATTGAAGTCTTATTACTTCACTAATCTTGGTAAACTTTGATGATGCCTATCTGGATATAGGAAAAGTTTTTGTGGACTTAACCATGCTCTAAAGCAGTGGTTCCCAACCTTCCTAATGCTGTGACTCTTTAATCCAGTTCCTCAGGTTGTGGTGATCCCCCCAACCACAAAATTATTTCATTGCTACTTCATAACTGTAATTCTGCTACTGCTATAAATCATTATGTAAATATCTGATATGCAGGACATATACTCTATCTAAATGGCTTTACTCCTTGCCCCAAGTATAGACCTTCCAAAATGAATTTGAATGGGAGTTTACCAGGTATCTCTGTCTTGAATAATCTATGGGGGAAAAAAACTTCAGTAGGCTGATTGTCATCTTAATAGAGCTTTAGCAAACACTCACACTTTGACCAATAAGAAACATGTGCCAATCATTTGGAGCAACAAGTGGAGTAGATAACAGTTTCCTACTCAGATTTAGTCAGTACAAAGCAAAGGAAGCCTGCCTAGGATACCACAGTTTGAGGGGCTGGGACCTCCAGTGGGCATGGAAACAACTGGAAGTTTGATCATCATTTCAACTTTGCGTCCCATAGTTTGGGCTTCATGTCACAGTTGTTGTGCAGGCCAGCCACAAGCTCTAGGAGCAATGTCATCCTGGTTATGAGATTTTTTAAAAATCATCTCTGGACTATGCACCTATGTTTATCATCTCCTAACTTGGTTTTGGTCTTGTGACCCATTCAGTGGCCATATGATAATGAATAAGCTGAGAGGGGAATCTCAGAAAAATGCTTATCAAACAGTGTTTCCAAAGCCAAGTGTTGTGGCTCATACTGATAATCCCAGCACTTAAGAAGCTGAGGTAGGAGGATTTCTGCAAGGCCAGGCTGGGTCACATAGTAAATCCAAGGCCAACTTGACTTCTACATATGTAGACTTTTGTCTCAAGACCAAACAAACAAACAAATGGATTCCCAGCTGTGTGCCTTTCCCCTAAAGCAAAAGCTTTTCTGAACTGCCTGGGTAAATATAGCAGCCGCCTGCTCACAAAGGTTCTGGTCAAGAAGGCTTTCAGTTCTGCTGGAGGGTGCTTAGTGGGTCCTACTCTTGGGTGGAAGTTCTGAATGTGTGGGAGTGGAGACAATTGCTACAACTCCACTCCTCCATAGGAAAACTGTTATTCAGTGCAGACACCCCAGGGCCCCTATCAGGAGATTAGAAGCTCAGTTTTGACTGTTCATTCTGGCCAGACATGAAGAGCCCACTTCTCAATGAGGCTGATGAGCATAATGAGGATTCATACTATCTATCAAATACCTAGTGCATATCACGTGCTCTACTTGTCTCTTCATATAATGCTGACAGCTACTTACTGAAATTTTATTATAGCTCAGACACTCTGTGAAGTCCTTTATATACATAACCTCACTTAATAATCCGAATCACTTTGTGAGACAGGAAAAATTACTTCCCACATCTTATACAGGAAGTGTGGCTAGGCTCAGGAAAATTTAATTCATTAACCCTCAACTTCAACTTCAGGATCAAATCTAATTCTAAATCCAAAGCTCCATCTCTTTGTGCTATTCTTTACTTAAAGTATTTTCTTATGGGACTTTTCAAATTCCTACAGAAGCAGAGGAGTACCAGGAATGCCCATTTCCCCATCGCTCAGAGTCAGTTGTTATCAATATTTACTCGAATTTAATTTCCTGGCCAGTGTAAGTACTTCAAGCAAATGCATCTCGAAAAGAGAAAAAAAAACACTAACAAATAAGTTTTATGATATTCCCATAATATAGGAAAGTAAAGTGAAGTCCTAGGAGGTGTATTTGGGGGCCAAAGAAGCAAGGTTTTTTCTTCTTTATTTGTTTAAAAAGCCACAACTGGCCTTGAAAGCTTGATCCACCTGCCTCTGCCTCCAAAGTGCTGAGATTAAGGGTGTACAAGACCATACAGCCACAGGTACCAGAGCTGGCAGCCACACAATGAGGGAGTGTGAACCCTGGGTTTCACAACCAGGGCTGTCAACCCCAAGGCCTTATCTGTACCCTACCTGGATTTCTCTTGTGTAATTGAAGCTTCCTAAAGCACAGCAGTTGGGGGTGGAGGACTATGGAGCTCTTAAGATAGTCAGGGAATGGGAAACCATTCCTGGATATTCCAATAATTAACACTGGACTCTTTTCCAATTAGGTATCCTCATAAGGGAACCAGTTTCTCTGACGTTCTTTGGACTCCACACTGCTCATCACTTGTCTCTAGTCCCAGACATACCCAGTCCATACTGGTGGAAGTGAACAGTCTGGTGTCTTTATCACTGAAGAAACAAAAGGAGACTCTAACCCTTGAACTCAATGTGATTAGTCCATAAATAAACTTTAAGGTCTTGCGTATGGAAGTAAAAAACCTTGGTCCTTGAGGCTTAGTTAAGTACTGCTCTTGCAGAGGACATGGGTTTGGTTCTCATGACCCACATCAGGCATCTTGTAAGTAACTACAACTCCAGTTTCAGTGGATCCAATGCTCGCTTCTGGCCTGCATGGGTGCCAGTCAGGCACATGATGCACATGTGTACATGCAAATACTCGCATGTACACAATAATAACAATAGCAAAACCTTGGCCCCTGGTGTCAGGATTTTTGATCAATAGTACCAGACTTACATTTTCCACTTCCCAAAATCTTGATTCAACTCTGGACCATTAGAAAATTATTCTCCTGTGAGATAAAATGGTTTGGGTCTCCAGTCTGATTTAGGCCCCCTGTACTTTATATTATTGTGATCTGTAATTAACCTTTTAAAGTTAGTATATAAAGTAATGACACTTAAAGAAAATAGCATATAAAGAAAAACAAAAAGCACACAAAAGGACATTTGCTTCTATCTTATTTGCATTGTTACATTGCAGTCTTGTCGCTATAAGGATACATTATAGAATTATTTATTTTTTCATACATATTTATCATTTTATCTTGTTCTCACTTTTTTTCTATTCCCCAATGGCCCTCCTCTGTGCCCCATGCCCCCTCCTACCAGTTGCCTTCCTTACATAATCCCCTTTCCATTTCATATACAATACATTTCTTATTAAAGTCCATCACTAATCACAATGTATACATTGTCTTTCAGGGCACTGAAGAACACATGTGCTCTGCCGACATGGTGGATGAGATATATCTGGAGCAGCAATATTTTTTGACAGCACGTTTAAAGCTTCTTTTACCTCTAACACCATCATCACACTTGTGGTACATTTTTACTTGTCTTCATCATTTCACAGGTTTACTTTGAGGACCTCAGAGGGCAAATGACAGAGCTGAGACTCAGCCCCACAGCTCTCTAGGTCTGCTGAGTGTACACAGCATTGCCCTAACAGTTAATAAGCAGATTGTTAGCCTGCCAACTTTTTTCACTCTCTGTTCCATTGACCATATGTCTGCAGCCAAAAGTAAACTCTTTTCTCAGTCTCCTACTACAGGAGTGTAGTGGTCAAAAGCACAGTGTCTGGAGCCATTCACATGTCCTACCCACTTACCTTCTGTGTGGTATGGGCTAAATGACTGATCCCTAATGTCCTCCCTTCCAATTGGAAGTTATAACGGCACCTATTCCATAGATTTGCCGTGATAATTAAAGTGGTTAAAGCATGCAAAGAGCTTTTTCCACTTGTAAAAGTAGTTTAGTAAGGGTATGTTTTGTACTATTTGCCAAAACTACACAAAAAGCTTTTATGTAGTTTGATAAAAAGTGTTTTCTTTCTTGCTATCTCTCAAGTAAATCATCCCTGTGGATTTCAACTAAGTGATATTCTCTCATTCTACTTCTCAACTACCAATCAGATAAAATGTGTACTACCTCTCACCTGGACTAACTTTCTAAGGATTCATTCGTGCAACTTATTTTTAAAGCAGTGACAGCTTGATTGAATTAATGGAGGAAAACATTTCTAGCATGCAAGCAATTGATTATTATTTCTAACTGGTATGTTTTATTCGTTCGGTACATTTTTATGGAACGCCTACACTGTTTTCCTTGGTAATGTTTTACATTCATTGTATTCAGATAAATTACCCAGCAGCTGATCTCACTGTACCTGAAAGAAATGTTTCTACATAGTGCCCCTGAAGAAAACAGATTTCTACCTTGTGTTTTAGCTCCAGGTTTTTATTGCATTTCTTTCTTGGAGGTGGGCATGAGTGCTATGACATGTGCGTGGAAGTCAGGGGACAACTTGCTGTAGTTGATTTTCTCTCCACCATGTGGATCCCTGAGATTGAACATAAGTTAGGAAGCTTGCTGACAAGCACCTTGACTTGCTGAGGCATTTTCTCAGCCCCTCTACCTTTTTTTTTTCTTTCATCCTAACTACAACAAGAGTATTTATTTACTACAATATAAGGAATTACTCCTGAACAGATGCACACAGTAGTCAATGCTCAGGACCCCAAATCCCTTGTGTGTGGAATGGAGCATAGGCCATACATATGCACCAGCCACGCTCTCTGCATTCTCTGTAACAACCACAGCTTTCGTTATTTCGTCCCACTGTCACTCCATGTTCCAGGCTTTGTACGAAAAGACAACGTAATTTGTAGTTACTGTACTAAATGTTAGCAATGTGTCGTATATTTCATTTTAATCTCCAGTGACGTATGTTCCACAAAACCATACCATTATAAACGAAGTCTACCTAATGAGTTTATTTGAGCATTATCCTAATTCTTTAGATTAGCATCGAAGGGCCCTCGGGATCCAGCTCTGAGGAAACACATCTCAACTCTTGCACTCCAGGCACCATCCCAAGAATCTGAGATTCTCCCTCATGTTCTTGTGTGTCATTTCCCCTCTAAAGATTGAGTGCAAGCTGCTCTTTGCCTTATATTGTCTTCCTTCTCCTTCACACACTGCCCTTTTACTGTTCTTGTATCCCCGCCCCCCAGTCATATACAACATACACACCGTACACACACTGTTGTGGAGATCTTTCAAAAGATGTCCTTTAAGACATATGATTTTAGACAGGAGCTGAAACAGCAGGCTGTCCTATGGAGAGGTGAAACATTCCATACCACAAAGAAGCTCCCTAAGCTTAGAAATTAAGTAACTCGGTTGCTTCAGAAAGTCCCGGAAACTGACCTCCTCCCTTCTAAAGGGTATGCAAGCTGTAAGGACTGTCGAGAAACACTCACTGACAATCTGAGCTGCCTAGCAGACCCTTAGAGCTGCAAAGCTGCCTGGAAGAGGGAGACCAGCCAAGCTGCCCAAAAGAAATAGACCAGCTGAGCTACCTGGAAGAGGATCAGACCACTCTGGCTTCCTGAGACACTCTCCAGGAAGCTGTTGAGCTATCTATCTATCGTCTGTAGACTGTGCAGTGTGCTCCAGGTTCCCAGCTTTCAGGAGCTGTCGCCAGTGCTGGCGTGGGTTGTGGTAATGCAGACAAAGGTGATAAAGAGTAACAGAAAGAACATATTCAGGGTGCTAAAGGAAGGCGGCCCCAGGAAGTGACGTTTAAACCAAGACATAAAATGATGAAAAGGCGGTGAACATACAAAAAGGCAACTTGTCGTGGGAGAGAGGAAACACATTTTATGTACAGAGCAAATGTTTGTTGAAAGAATTAGAGAACGGGTGTTAGGTTCTTAAAAGAATTATTCTACCAAAAGGCTTTTGTTGTAAAGGGTTGCCTGCAATGGAGTTCACCACCCCTGATGTCTGTTTTCTACTTTGGGTTTTTTTTCCCTCAACAGTCTGAGACTCCAATCTCAGTCTTTTAGGCAGTAAGCTTTGAGGTTATAGCAAGTGCTTTCAGCAGAGGGCGCCCCAAGTCAATCATCTTGTCATCCTATTTCCTGATAAGCCCAGAAGTACAGGCAAATTTGGCTGCTTCTCAATTCAGCAACTCCTCCCTAGGAGCTTTCTTCCAGCTACAAACAGCCTGTCACAAGAGTGGCTAAGATGTTAACCCACCTGAGTTCCATACACTTCGGAAATTTTGAGTGTGGTAGGTGTATCCATGGTTGCAAAGTAAGGTGATTTTTAGCCATTTCTATACAGCTGAACCTAAGATCCATGGTCAAGAAGATCATGTGTCCATCCGTGCTCCGAGTTTTTCTTACAAATCTTACCACCAAGTGTTGCCTTAAATTTTGTTTGTGTGTACCAGCCTTATTTCTCTTGCTGAACTATAAATACATTCCTTAGGGCTGCACGTTATATGTCTCCCATTGTTTTGGCTTGCCCACAGCAGCCCCCCATGATGTATGTTGGGTTAAATTTTTCCTGTGGAAAGTTGAGTAGGCGTCACGGCATTAGAATTCTAACAAAACTTCAGAGGTCAAAGATAGCTCACAGATTGGTCTGTGTTCTTTGTGTGAGGCCCATCTGAAATGTGGCAGAAGAACAAGATGTAGATCTAGCTATAAAGACGTCGTGAACGGGAGAGGATTTGTGTCTGGGATTTGACAGCACATATCACAGGAGCTGGTAAACAATCTCTGTAACTAGTTGCTTTGTATCTCATGCTGAAGTTTGAAGTTTATGGTTGAGAAGAGAAGATGGACATTAATTTTTAGAAATTAAGCATACCGTAGAACCCATAAGGACAGACCCAAACACCAGAAATTGAGAAAGCTCTGTAGGATAAATGGAAAGGTTGATCAGTCACAGGCTCAGACCAGCAAGGTGAACCAGCAGGTTAGTGCCCAAGTGTGTGCACTGCAAACCGTCGGTGCTTTCCTCTGCTTTCCGAATCGCTCATCTCAGTGAATTCTTTCATGAACCACTCTAATCAGGGTTAGGGAAGTAGCTCAGTGGTAGAGTTCTTGCCTAGCTATGTAAGACCTGGAGTTTCATCCTCCATACTTCAAAACTAAGCAACAAACAAACAAATCATTTTAATCAAAACATACAGGAAATGTATACAGTTTAGCCTAGCTATTAGAATGCATTACAAAGCCAGCACAAGGGCCATGACTTAGGCCTTACTCTTGGGAGCTACTATGCTCTTAAAAGTTCTTTACTTGTTTAGGGTATGAGACAATGACCAGTTCTTAGCAGCTTTTCCTAGGTGTGAGGTGAAATGTTTGATTGATCCAGCCTCAGGGTACTTGAGTGAAACTCTGAAATATGTCACACTGTCACTTCCTCAGAGACATGTGTACTTGACTTCATAATGTTATTTCTATTAGGAACAGGCTAAATATTGTTTAATATTTGTGTGTGTGTGTATGCATGTGTGTATGCGTGTGTGTGTGTGTGTGTGTGTGTGTGTTGCTGGGGATGAAGCCTGGGGCCTCACAGCATGGTAGAAACTACTCTGCCTCGAGCTACATCCCAGTCCTGGTTGCTGTTGTTTCTAATGAGCACCTTTGCTTGGGTGATTCTTATGGATGACACTTCTCAATAAGCTTCAGGTGCGACAACTCATTAGGAACCAGAGCAGCTGCTTCAAATAAATCAACTGTACAACTGCTATTTGGTATATGTGATCTATCTAGAGTAGTGGCTCTTGACATGCGGGTTGTGACCCCCACATGGGGTCGTATGTCAGACATTTACATTACAATTCATAACAGTAGCAAAATTATAGTTATGAAGTAGCAATGAAATAATTTTAGGGTTGGGGGTCACACAACATGAGGAACTGTAGTAAAGGGTCACAGCATTAGGAAGATTGAGAACCACTGATCTAAGAAAATAGCACCTTTTGTGAAATAATTGTTCCACATGGTCCTTTAGCTGACTTTCAGGATTTCTCATTGAGTCTTAAATATAGCTAAATAGTTGAGACACTGGAGCAGTTGTGACTAAGTGTACAGGCGGGTACTGGGCATGTGCACACACATGGGGGTGGGGTGGGGTGGGGGGTGGGGTGAGGTGGGGGGTGGGGTGAGGTGGGGGTGGCGATCGCAAGAGATCGACAGAGAAGAAAATACAGTACAGAAACAGTATTTGACAACATGCCCTTTATTTTCTGAATTGGCAGCTGATAAAGGAGAAAAATACAAGTCAGTGGCCAACCTTTGGTAAGTTTCAGCAGAGAGAAGCTTGGCTGACTGTCCCATAGCAGAGAACTTGGCAGTTCATAGATATGGCCACACGGTGGTGTAGTGACCGTGCATATGGTGTGCACTCCAGGGAAGTAATCAAAACCCTGTAAATATTCAGCATTCTTGCTTTTCCATATGGGATCTAAGCATTGAGAAGACAGCAAACATGGAAGAGAGCCAGGAAACTTGAGTGTTGTGCCAAATATTATCTACAGTGTTGGAGAATGAAGAAAATCTATTTACACTCATACTTGGCTCTGGAATCCTGGTGAAGACTACCGGGTATAAAATCTGTAAATGTCAGTTAATTATGAGTTCTTCCTCACTTATACAGCAAGCTAGTAAATTGTGGGCCATATTGGTGCTTTTTATACAACAGATTCTGTTCAAGTCGGATGTGCTCAGAGGGCTGTGGGGTGGAATGATACATACATTTTTCCTTCTCTAATCATGAACATCTCTTGCAGCCTGGATTATGAGGTTCATTTATTTTAGGCCACATAAATCCTATGCAAATTGGTAAATATATATATATATATATATATATATATATATATATATATA
>CABHPH010116005.1:23713-66952 GCA_902168325.1 Peromyscus nudipes
AGGAGGAGGAGGAGGAGGAGGAGGAGGAGGAGGAGGAGGAGGAGGAGAGAGATACATTATTGTTCCTTTCTATTTAGCATCATGTTTTCAACTACTTTCCTATACAATCATACAGCCATCCTATCTTACTGAGGCTGAACTAAAATTCCTGGGCTCAGATTATCCACTTGTCGCAGTTAGCTAAGGTAGCTCCTAATGCAGGCGTTCACCAGAGCACCAGATTACCCATTTTATCTGTATGGGTAACTGTTTCAAATCTTTCATGGGCAAAGGAAAAAGATATTAAAAACCAGATCCACCTTCTAATGGTCACACAGGTTGATTAGTCACAGTCCACTCCAGTTGAAGACTGTGATTGTTTTCTCCAGGAAGTTGTGATTTACAAAAATTCTTGGGAGTCAGAGAAAGAGTATAAAAGTTTGCACATTTAGGAAAGGTTACAGAATGCTGAAAAACGTGGATGTGGATAACTGGTTGTGGATCAACTTTCCTTAGTGATCTGTATTTATTACAAAATTAGAGAGATGTTAGAATACAAAAATAATAGAGATGTTAGAATAGCAAAAATAACTCAGGCTATAAGTATATTTTAAGATGGTGGGGTACACGGAGAAGATTTTGCACAAGAATTGAGGAGATAGGCAGGGTATCGATGGACTGAGTGAAAGTCATAGAGCCAAAGACTATAGTTAAGAGGCAGCATCAATGGCTATCATGAGGATTCTGCCATGAGCAGGATGAAGCTTGTATTAGCAAGCAGGGAATGCTTGGGAACATTTGATCCAGGTTCCCTTGGCTGGATACTAACAATCTTAGCAAATTTTACACAATACTCACTAAGGCATTTACATATGTGAGATAATTTAATCTTCATACATACTCGGTAGATGTCATCGTGAGAAACTCAGGACCCAGGGAGATTAAGTAATTTCCCCAGATTTACATAGTAAACATTGGTGTGGTATTTGAACCCAACTATTCTGGCAATGGGGGCCTGTATTCTTAATACTAATGCTTTTGTGCGTCACCAGTGGGCAAAACACCAAAGCCCAGAGAAAAGAAGTAAGAGCTCTTCTTAAAATCACCTAGCAAGTTAGTATCCCAGTTGATACTGATGCTCTGCTTAGCGAGCTTTCTACCCTTCGCACTGTGGCTTGTGCATTTCGAGTATTAGACAGCTAGTGTGGAATTGAAGTGCTGATGGGTAACTAACAAGAACAGACAGCTCCCTATGGAAGCTCTTATCTCTGTTACTAAAGGCAAGAATCTTAGTAATTTACATGAAGTAGAGAGGTATTTGTAGCAGGAGTCTTAAAAGTTCTTATTAATAAAATCAAACTCGAGGCCAGGTATTGGGGTGAAATGCTGGATGGTCAGAGAAACAGAACAAGCCACAGCTATCTCACCTTGCTGGATCCTCAGCTGGTCTTGCTTCCTCAGACTGGAAGCCTCTATGTCCTCATATCCAAATGACTCTCAGCTGAACTGCTGCTAGAAGCCTGAATGCTTAACCAGGCCAAAATGCTTCTCCAGGCCAAAGGCTTCTCCAGGCCAAAGGCTTCTCCAGGCCAAAGGCCTCTCCAGGGCAAATGCCTCTCCAGGGCAAATGCCTCTCCAGGGCAAATGCCTCTCCAGGGCAAAAGCCTCTAGTTTCTGGTCCTCACGCTTTATATACCTTTCTGCTTTCTACCACCACTCCCTGGGATTAAAGGTGTGGCTTTCTGGGATTAAAGGTGTGTATCACCGTGCCTGGTCGTTTCCAATGTGGCCTTGAACTCACAGAGATCTAGAGGGATTTCTGTCTCTGGAATGCTAGGATTAAAGGCATGTGCTACCACTGCCTAACCTCTATGTTTAATATTGTGGCTGTCCTGTTCTCTGACCCCAGATAAGTTTATTAGCATGCACAATATTTGGGAGAATACAATACCACCACAGGTATTATTCCCTGTTCCCTGGCTAGACAGGACATATGGCCTCATTGATGTAACTAGTAATGTTGTTCCTTATGACACCACTCCTCTGTTTTCTCTTCGCTCTAAAACAAATGCGGACTTTCCCCCTTATTGCTACAGCATTGTTTCCAAAAGTGAGTGATATGTATCCATCGCTGAACATTCCCCTTCCTATGTCATCATGCTCATTTCACAGATAAGAATATAACAGTGATTATAAGGTTCATTAGCACCAAAGCAGTGATGACCATGCACAATGACTTCAAAGTATAAATGCAATGTGCTATATGCAAGCCCTCCCTGATGATGCAAAAAGCCACAATGAGTTCGGAGAACTGAAGGCTATCCAGAGCTGCTGATGAGCATCTGGGATGGGGAAGGGAAAATGAGGCTAGAGGAATGAGCAAGTTCCAAGCCCTACAAGCCTACTCTCTGTTTTGGGAGTCTATAATTATCCTGAGAAAGGGGATGAATAAGTAGAAGAAAGAAGAAAGACAGCAGTGCCATTGTGAAGTTTCTAGAAAGAAATAATTCAAACTTAGTGCAATTTCTCTGGCTGACTCATTCATCAAAGCAGATTCTTGAATGGGTTGTGCTCATTTTCCTCAGGTTTATCATCAAGTGGCTTTGATGACTTTGAACTGACCTCTCACATGAATTTTCTTTCTTACTTGATTTATTTTTAAATGTTTTTATGTGTGCCTGCCTGCATGTGTGTACTTGTTCCCTCAGAGGCCAGTGTCAGATCCCCAGGAACTGGAGTGACAGGTGCTTTTGAGCTGCCATGCAAGTGCTGGGAATCGAACCCATGTCCTCTGGAAGAGCAGTAAGTACTCGTAGCCGCTGATCCATCTCTCCAGCCTCATCTCACATCCAATTTTGACCTAATTCAATACATATGCTGCTGTCAAATAGATATTCAACAGTACAGAACCAATTAATGCCTTTCCATCATCACAAATACTTCGATTGTTCCCAATTCCTTTAGGAGAAAGTCTAAATTCCCAAGCATGGCATTCAAAGGCTTGTGTGACTTGCATCTTGCTTATTCATTTTCTCCTCACCATCCCAGATGCCCACCAGAGGCATTGGATAGTCTTCAGTTCTCCAAACTCAGTGTGGCTTTTCACATCTGCGGGGAGGGTTTGCGTGTAGTACCATGCATTTGTGTCTTGAGGTAGGAATGCATGGTCGTCAGTGGCATTTGTATGGCTCCACTGAGCCTTTGTCTCAGTTTCCTTATCTGTGAAATGACCATAGTGACACTTACCTTACAGAGATTTGAAATAACATATAAGAAGTGTTTAGCGCTCAGCAAGTATTTAAAGACTAGGGACAAGGCATAGAAAGAGGATGGCATTGTTGTTCGTGGGTGTTTGTGCACACAGTTTGATCCATTGATAAGATCCTAACATGACTCCTTGCTTACCTCCGTTCGCTCTTTACAATTCTGTATGTATATTACTTCTTCTAGTGTTTGTCCAGAGTCATGTTCCTAGTCTCCTCTTTGTTTGGAATCTCCTTTGCTCTTCAGAAGTACCCTGGAGTTCACAGTCATGTAACTCCTTCACTGTCTACAACTTCAAATGTCTAAGTCATGGAAGCTGCCCCTCTGAACACAACATTGTTCTTTCTTCATTTCTGAAAAGGAATGTTTCAATGTGCTCAGATCCTAAATCCATCTTTTACATTAAGTGCAGGTGAGCATTTCCATTTCCTCTTCAATTACTGCTTTCTATGTGCAGGGACTTGCTATTAGGTGGCTCCTGTAACATATTACATTCAATTGTTAAGAACTCTGCCAAGGAATACCAGTGTTCTTTTCAAATTGGTATATTAAGGCTCAGAGAATTTAAACAACTTGACCAAAGTCATAGGTGAATACTTCTCCTTGCTTGGAGAAGGAACACATATAGATATTTTATAGTAGAATATAGGCCAGTGGTGGTTGACAGAGATAACCATTTGGATGTAGGACCAAGAAACAACAAGAAATCAACATTGCAAACAAAGGTAGGCAAGCATCCTGGTGTTGCCACTCATTGGCTGTGTGTGAGCTCGGTACACTTCATTTATGTCTCTGTTGCAATAGTTTCCTCATCTCTTATGTATATGGGTAACTATGTTTTCAATCCTACAGAGTTATTGAGAGAATTAAATGAGTCAATACATTTCAGGCACACAGGACAGGGCCTGGCATGTAGTAAGCACTCAATTAAATCTTAGCTATTGAGCAGGTGGTGGTGGCACATGCCTTTAATCTCAGCACATGGGAGGCAGAGGCAGGTGGATCTCTGAGTTTGAGGCTAGCCTGGTCTACAGAGTGAGTTCTGAGACAGCCAGGACTACACAGGGAAAACCTGTCTCAAAAAACAAAACAAAACAAAAAAAATCTTAGCTATTATTACTGTCTTTGGGAAACAGGGAAAGTAGATGAAATATATTAATAACCTTATTGTTCCTACTGAATCCCAAAGGGAACAATCTAATGGACAGTCCTAGTTAAGTCAGGTAAGGGATCCAGACACCAGAGAGTTATGGGGACCTTGGCAGGGAGGCAGTAATTTAATTCTCAATGGTCAGAAGCCAGGCAAGAGACTAGAAGCTTAGACTGGGAGCCTAGTTCTACAGGATAAGGCTTGCCTATAGTACACTAAGCCCTGGGTTTAACCTCCAGCAGAGGGAGGAAAAGGGCCACTAATAAGGTGGTTTAAGTAGTGAGCATGGTCTTATTTATTTGGGGAGAGCAGTGCTGGGAAGTAACCCAGGGCCATGCAGATGTGAGGCAAGTGCTCAACTTCCAAGTCCTAAGTCTCCAATGGTAACCAGTCTTGAGAAGCCACTTCATCATTTCATTCTTTCTCAGAGAGACCAAGCCAGCGATAACCATGCTTCAGTCTTTGGCTCGGGATTTTGAAATGGAAAATACCTCCAAAGTATTGGGAATAATATCTCAAAAGTAATACATTTGAAAAATAGAAAAGCATAGAAAGTTTAAAACATTAAATATCCATTGTTAATATTTCTGCATTTATCGTTCTATATTTTCCTTAGTCATATATAATTTTTTTACAAAATGGAAATTATACTATAAATACAGGGCTTAAAATGTGGTTTTCTTCAATTAAAAACACAGCTTGAATACTTTTTCATGCCATTAAGTTGTAATATAACCTAATTTTCATAGCTGTCAAAATCTTCTGATTGTATAACCACAGATCTTGATGAGAAGGAATAGGGTGAAGTGCCCCAGGATACT
The DNA here is from genome assembly GCA_902168325.1 of Peromyscus nudipes. Lineage (NCBI taxonomy): Eukaryota > Metazoa > Chordata > Mammalia > Rodentia > Cricetidae > Peromyscus > Peromyscus nudipes. The sequence continues at coordinate 28,928 of CABHPH010116005.1, forward strand.
GGTGTGTTTGTTCTAGAGCCTTGGAGATACTGCATCTAGCCAGCTTTGAAAAAGGATGCTATCAAAATCGGGCTGCAGCCTCTGTAAAGTGGCTCATGACTGCGATCCTAGCCATGTAGGAGTCTAAGATGGGAGAATGACAGGTCCAAGGCCAGCCTGCACTACAGAGTGAGTTCAAGGCCAGCTTCTGCAAATTTCTGAGGCCCTGGTCACAAAACGAAATGTATGAAGAGGGCTGGGAATGTAGCTCAGTGGTAGAGCACTTGCCTACTACATGTGAGATCCTGGGTTTAATCCCCAGTACCACACAATAAAATAAAAGGAAACCAAATAAGCATCTGGCAGAACAGAACACTGAAAATTGTATAATGTTGCAGTGGTTTCAATGAGAACATCCCCGGTAGGCTCATATATTTCAATGCTTGGTCCCCAGTTGGTGTTTGGAGGGGTTAGAGAGCCTTTAGGAGGTGCTGCCTTCCTGGAGGAAGGGGCAGACTGTGAGGATGTGTAGCCCCACTTTGTTCTCTCAGCTTCCTGCTCCAGTCTCCTGCAGACCTGCCATTATCTCCTAGTCCTCTGGAAGCATAAGTGAAAACAAACTTTCTTCCTTAAGTTGCTTGTGGCCACAGTATTTTATCACAGCAACTGAAAAGCAACTAGTACAAATGTTATTTCTAACTGTCACTGTTTTTGTCTTTTACACATCTATGTCAATATCTGAGTTACCATGGTAGTATACATAGCAGATCTCTAACTGTGAAGCACAGAACGGACCACAGAGGCCTCATTGCCATGTTATGTTCAGAGATCCTCTGCCAAGTTTGAATTTCCTCCTAGACTAATTTGGTCTTCCACGGCAGCCTGAGACTACTCCCAATGTCGGGTTCTAGCCCTATTTCTCTCACATTTGTTCCCATCACTGAAATCCTTCCATGTGTTACCCTATCTTGGGACTCTTGCAGGATCAACACTAACAGCAGGAACATAGAAGGGGCCCATTTCAGAGCCTGCTGTATATGTCTGTCTGCCGGCTACACAGAATCACAGTAGCAGGACATCACCCCATAGCAGTCCTGAAACACTCTAGATGCTGGTCAACCTGAACTTGGCAGGAGATATTAGGCCTAGCTAAATTAAACTCACCTCTTGGAAACTGAAGATTAAGGCTATGTAGTAAAGCAAAGCATTTAAAATTGTAAATGTTCTCTATCTCTTATGGTCTATGAAACTCCAAGGCCAACTTTACTGGTGACCCTAAAGATATGTAGCATGAGTCAGCCTGCTTTTGGCCGAACTACTGCCCTCAATAAAAGCAATGGCTCTATTGATAATAATATCATGAGCTAATATTTATCAAACAATTTGTTCTAGGTACTATGCTAAGCTCCATACATAGATCATGCTGTATGGGAGTTTGTGGAGTTCATTGTGTTTCTTTTTCCCAGGGCAGTAGTGTTGCAGAAGGTCAAATAACTAATTAGTGGTAGCAATCAAAGTCAAATGAATCTGATTTTACAACTTCTACTCTTAGCTAGAAGGATCAGCATACATGGAATGCCCTCAAGCCAGCTTTACTTCTGCCAATGATGTGTCTATGTCAGGACCTCATATAGCACGAAACTTAAAGAGCCTTATTAATAAAATCAAACCTGAAGCCAAGTATTGGGGTTAAAGCTGGAAGATCAGAGAAGCAGAGCAAGCCACAACCACCTCACCTCACCAATTTCTCGGCTGATCCTGTTTCCTCAGACTGGAAGCCTCTGAGTCCTCATCCAGAGTGAATCTCAGCTGAACTGCTGCTAAAAGCCTAAAAGCTTAACCAGGCTAGATCCTGGTTTTCACACCTTATATATGTAGCATGAATCTTAGATGGTCTTATTAATAAAATCAAACCTGAGCCAGGTATTGGGGTGAACACTGGAAGGTCAGAGAGACAGAATAAGCCACAGCTATCTCACCTCGCTGAATCCTCAGCTGGTCTTGTTTCCTCAGACTGGAGGCCTCTGAGTTCTCATCCAAAATGGGTCTCAGCTGAACTGCTGCTCAAAAGCCTGAATGCTTAACCAGGCCAAATGCCTCTCCAGGGCAAATGCCTCTAGTTTCTGGTCCTCACGCTTTATATACCTTTCTGCTTTCTACCACCACTCCCTGGGATTAAAGGTGTGGCTTTCTGGGATTAAAGGTGTGTATCACCGTGCCTGGCCGTTTCCAATGTGGCCTTGAACTCACAGAGATCCAGAGGGATTTCTGTCCCTCGAATGCTAGGATTAAAGGCGTATGCTACCACTGCCTAACCTCTGTGTTTAATATTGTGGCTGTCCTGTTCTCTGACCCCAGATAAGTTTATTAGCATACACAATATTTTGGGGAACACAATACCCCCACATATATACCTTTCTGCTTTCTGCCATTAGTTCCTGGGATTAAAGGCTTTTGTTACCATGTCTGGTTGCTTCCAGTGTGCCCTTGAACTCATAGAGATCCAGGCAGATCTCTGCCTCTGGAATGCTAGGATTAAAGGCGTGTGTGCCACCATTTTCTGGCCTCTATATCTAGTAGCTGTTCTGTTCTCTGACCCCAGATAAGTTTATTAGGGTGCACAATATTTTTGGGAACATAATATCACCACATTTCCCCCTTTTTGTCTAAAATTTTAAAAAGCTTACAACTAATACAACAAAAACTATATCCAATAAGTATATACAATATATACAGTCAAGAATTACATTAACAATGTTTAGTACATTAACATTTGACAGATTTAGACAAAAATTCCATTATATATATTAACAATGTCCAGTCCAGTAACATTTGATAAAGTCAGACAAAAAATTTTCATTACTTATCCTATTTAAAACAAGTAGTTCCTTCTTAAAAGTAGATTCAATAATTGGCCTTTTTATCATATCCATATTCTATCTTTTTTCTTTTCATAATAGATTCAATAATCTACCTTTTGTCATTTTTATGTCTTCCCCTTTTTCGTTTTAGAGTAGACTCAATGATCTACCAATTTGTCCTATTATTTCTTTATCTTTTTTCTCAGAGTAGATTAAATGATCTGCCTCATATCTATATTCTCTTTTTTCTTTTTCTTTTTTTTTTGAACAAAAACTCTGAATCTAATCTCCTTGTTCAGCTTTTTCCCTGACCATTAACAATTAACAACTTGTAACCAACCAGCATAAACAATGACAATATCCATAACTCATTAAACAACCAAAAACCTCCCGTCCCACCTCTTGGGAATGTGGGTGTCGTTTTCTTAAAATTACTTCCTGCTTTCTGGAGGTGAAGACATCTTTACGGGATCCAGAAAAGAAAAATTTTGGGTTAATTGTCAAGTCCTAAGAGAGTTAGCTGTATCATTTGTTGTCCAGTCTCTGCACTTTTTTTAAAATCTAATATCCTTTGCTTAGCCCTTTTCTTAACCCTTAACAACAACTTGTAACCAGCCCTCCTAAACAATGAAAATTATCCCAGACCCAAAACCCATTAGAAGACCAAAAAACCACCCATCCCACACCACCTCTTTGGGAATGTGGGCATGGTATTCTTAAAATTGCTTCCTACTGGATATGGATGGAGGTATCTTTATTCTGAAAAGAAAAATTTTGGGTTAATTGTCAAATTCTAGGAAAGGTAGCTATATCTTTTGTTATCCAGTTTGAGCATAATGCCAATGTTCAGGGCTTATCTCAAGTCCTTATTCAAGTAGTCTTTGAAACTGGATCATCTCAGCTAGCCATCTCAAAATTGCTCTGAGCAGTTTATTGTCCAAAGCTGATCAGTAAATGATGTTTGTCAGCTCAGTGCTATTATTATTGTCCACGTGGAATTATTGTTGTTGTGGGGCCCCATCTTCTTCCTGGAGACTTCAGTTGATGTTAGGCCTGGCCATGATTTCCTGTGGAAAACTGATAGAGACTCAAACACAAAGACATGTATAGGCAGCTAAATGAAGCCTTTTTTCTAGAATTAGTACTTTATATGACCATTAATATCTTAACAAAGTTTAAAATATATATATATATAAATCTTGTAAATTTTGTTATAAAATTCATACTGTAAGAAAAGTTTAAAGAATCAGAATAGAATCAAAGAATTGAGATTAGTAGTAATAGAATAGTCCCTTAATTTGGTTTTTCTCCTGTCCCATATCAGAAGATGGCTCTTTCTTCTGGCATGATACAGGAATTTTGCATTTTCCTTTTAACAACACGCTTGAGTTTAAAGAAGGAGAGAGCCATTCTCCAACTCCAAAGTAAGCTTTAAATTTTAATTGAACTGGGACTACAAGAAGACCAAAAGTGTTAAATGTCTTTAGAGAAGAGCAGAAACAATCATTTAGGAAGACTTATGAAATTTTGTTGATGATATACCATTAGGGCATTTTACTCTGTTTCCTGGGATAGATGATTTGTCCCTTTTCTTCTGTTGTCTCATTTGTCCAGTGTTCTTCAGATTCCTTAGCCTTCATTCTCCTAAAAGACAAAAGCAAAAACCTTTCCGCAAGACTAATTTTGGGGATGTTCCCTTTCGGCAAGTTATATCCGATTAAATGAAAAGGCATGTGTTAATGGTATAAGTTAGTTTAAATTGGATGGTTATGCTGGTTGATGAACTATCACCTCCTCTAATTAAGAGGTCTCTCTTGTTCAAATCGAACCTTTATCAATTTTGATGGTATCCACAGCTTATCTTCTCCTGTAGAAACAAAAGCAAAACCTCGTCCCCAACGTAACACATATCCTGGTTTCCATTCTGAGGTCAGCACATCCTTAAAGTATATAGGCTGATTTAATTCTGTAGTTTTTTCTATTATCCAATGTCTCTCTGCAGCTGTTGTTCCTTTCTCATTAGCATTGAGAAAATTCAAAGTTAATAGAGCATTATGCAGTCTATTTCTGGGGGTTTTTGTTACCCCTTTCTGTTTATTTAGCATATCCTTTAGAGTTCTGTTTGATCTTTCTATAACTGCTTGGCCTGTAGGATTATGTGGTATACCTGTAATATGCTTTAAATTGTAATAAGCAAAAAACTGTTTCATTTTAACAGAGGCATATGCTGAAGCATTGTCAGTTTTGATTTGTGCAGGTATACCCATGATGGCCATAACTTCTAGCAAATGAGTGATTACAGAATCAGCTTTTTCAGAACTCAAAGCAGTTGCCCATTGAAATCCTGAATAAGTATCGATTGTATGGTGTACATATTTCAATTTTCCAAATTCTGCAAAGTGAAACACATCCATCTGCCAGATTTCATTCCTCTGAGTACCCTTTGGGTTACATCCTGCTAGTAATGAAGTCTGATTGTAGAAGGAACAAGTAGGACATGTCCTTACAATTTCCTTGGTTTGTTGCCAGGTTATGGAAAAATCTTTTTTTAAACCTTTACTATTGACATGATGTTTTTTATGAAATTCTGAGGCCTCCAGCACATTTCCTATCAGTAATTTATCAATCTCATCATTACCTTGTGCTAGAGGGCCTGGCAGAACTGTATGGGATCTGATGTGAGTTATATATAAAGGATGACTCCTTTTCCTGATTGTATCTTGTAATTGAATGAATAGTGAAGTTAATTCTGAAGCGTCAGGGATAAATTCTGCAGTCTCAATATGTAATACCACTCTTTCAGCATACTGAGAGTCAGTAACTATGTTGAGAGGTTCTGAAAAATCCATTAATACCAACAGAATAGCATACAATTATAATTTTTGAACTGAATTATAAGGACTTTGAACCACTTTACTTAAATTTTCTGATTTGTAACTTGTTTGTTTGCATCTGTATAAAATGTACAAACTCCAGATATAGGATTTTCCCCCGTATAATTTGAGGAAAAATCCAATCAGCTCTAAGATCAATTTTATTGCTTTTGGGGTATTTGCTGTTAATTTCTCCCAAAAAATTACTGCAAGCACTTTGCCAAGGTTCACTTTCTGCCCATAATTTTTCAATGTCCTCCTTAGTTAAAGGTACGACAATTTCTGCTGGGTCTATTCTTGCTAATTAATGAAGTCTCAATTTTCCTTTCAAAATCAAGTCAGAGATTTTTTTCCACATAAGTTTTTAATTTTTTATTTGGTTTATTTGGTAAAAATATCCATTCTAATATAATATCTTCCCTCTGCATTAAAATTCCTGTAGGAGAATGCCTAGAGGGTAAAATAACCAAAATGCAATCCAGCTTTGGATTGATACGATCCATCTGTCCTTCATGTACTTTCTTTTCTACCAAGGCCAATTCTTTCTCAGCTGCCTGGCTAGCTCAGTCTGTAGAGCATGAGACTCTTAATCTCAGGGTTGTGGGTTCATGCCCCACGTTGGGTGCCATATGTAGCCCGAATCTTAAAGAGTCTTATTAATAAAATCAAACCTGAAGCCAGGTATTGGGGTTAAAGCTGGACTATCAGAGAAGCAGAGCAAGCCACAACCACCTCACCTCACCAATTTCTCAGCTGATCCTGTTTCCTCAGACTGGAAGCCTCTGAGTCCTCATCCAGAGTGAATCTCAGCTGAACTGCTGCTAAAAGCCTAAAAGCTTAACCAGGCTAGATCCTGGTTTTCACACCTTATATACCTTTCTGCTTTCTGCCATTAGTTCCTGGGATTAAAGGCTCTTGTTACCATGTCTGGCTGTTTCCAGTATGTGTTAGAGACTGACCCAGGACGGCCTGACTCAAGATTGTCATGTTTTGTATTTCTGCTTGGAGTTTGGAGTCTGGCAAAACCAGACACCCTTGGCCAAACTGCACATCCTGCAGAAACAGGACGACCTTGGCCTAACTAGAAAGTATACTTTTTAGATATAGCCTTGAACAGTAATCAGCCAGCTGCAGAGCCTGGGAAACAAAGAGACTTCACCTCCCCCCGACCACTCTGACTACTTCTGAAAATTTTCCACTATCCTTTCTCTGCCCCTCCCCATTCAAAGTCCCGTATATAAACCTCAAACCCCAATTAATAAATGGAGCCTTGACATGACTCAGACTGACTCTTGTCATTCATTATATGTGCAAGGCTTCCTTCCTCTCTTTCCCCATGATTCTTTCAGGTGTTTCACGGCTTGAGACCCACGAATAACTGGACCTGCTGGACGGGTCAAGTATGGCCTTGAACTCATAGAGATCCAGGCAGATCTCTACCTCTGGAATGCTAGGATTAAAGGCATGTGTGCCACCATTTTCTGGCCTCTGTATCTAGTGGCTGTTTTGTTCTCTGACCCCAGATAAATTTATTAGGGTGCACAATATTTTTGGGAACATAATATCACCACATTTTCAGGCTTTTCCTAATCCACTTGCTTACTCGGAAGTGATCCTCCCTAGCCCAGGCACTTTCTGCAAGGTGGGCAGAGGTGCTGGATGGAATAGAGTTGGATAAGGGATCTGGTATGAATTCACATGCCAGAAAATTTGTAGCCAAGAATACAGCAGGTGTGGTATAGTCTTTTGTATCTAACTGGCAGAGAAACCAGGATTAGAAAAAAAAACATGCTTGTCCTTTGTAGTTGAAAGTTTTCCTGTGTCCTGCCTGGCCCATAGTCAGTACAACTCTCTCTCACCTGGGTCTTGCAGCTGCTCAGACCCAAATAAACACACACAGGCTAATATTATTTTTAAACTATGGCCATGGCAGGCTTCCTGTAATCTAGTTCTTATATCTTAAATTAACCCACTTCTATAAATCTATACTTTGCCACGTGGCTCGTGGCTTACAGCTACTTTATATCTTGTTTTTCATGGCAGTGCCTGGCAACATCTCCTGACTCAGCCATCCTCTTCCCAGAATTCTCCTTGCCTGCTTATCTGGCCTATACTTCCTGCCTGGCTACTGGCCAATCAGCGTTTTATTAAACCAGTGTACAAAAGCATTATCCTACTGTAGTCCTTTTTCTCTTTACATTTGAAGATGTCATGCTCATGAAGAATCCAATGAAACAATTACACACAATGAACACAATAAAGAAACAGAAATGGTATCTAATGGACTCCCCACAGTCTCATTACAAAGAAAAAGTTCGGGGTAGCTTTGTCTAGAAACAGTCCTCCTCAGTTCCATTAGTATCAGACATGACAGTATGATTGCCTTAATTGCTGCCATTCCTCTGTGGCAGATGAAGTAGCTGTTCTTTTTATGACCCATGGTGTGGTGGTATTGTGTTCCCCTAAATATTGTACACTGTAATAAACTTATCTGGGGTCAGAGACAGAACAGCCACTAGATACAAAAGCTAGAAAATGGTGGCACTCACACCTTTAATCCTAGCACTCCAGAGGTAAAAATCCCTCTGGATCTCTGTGAGTTCAAGGCTACATTGGAACTGGCCAGGCATGGTGACACACGCCTTTAATCCCAGAAAGCAAGCCTTTAATCCCAGGGAGTGGTGGTAGAAAACAGAAAGGTATATAAGGCACGAGGACCAGAAACTAGAAGCATTTGGCTGGTTAAGCTTTTAGGTTTTGAGCAGCACAGTTCAGCTGAGAGCCATTCGGATATGAGGACACAGAGGCTTCCAGTCTGAGGAAACAAGATCAGCTGAGAAGTTGACCACGTGAGGTTAGCTGTGGCTTGTTCTGTCTCTCTGATCTTCCAGTGTTCACCCCAATACTTGGCCTCAGGTTTGATTTTATTAATAAGACAATCTAAGATTCCTGCTACACCCATGGGACACACTCGAATTAGTATAAAGCCACAAGCTCCACTACTGACATCAGCTTAGCCTGCACCCAGACATACACTGAGCATGATCTGAGTCAGCTAGAAAACTGCTGAGTGCCTGCTTAGCTATGCAACCTACCCTGACAATGGGCACTTAGCACAGAGCTGGAGATGACCATCCTAATTCACCCAGTGTGAAACTGCTACTGCCTCTTCCCTGTGCTACAGTTGCTGCTGCCACTCTACTCTTCTCTTCCATCTCAGCTTCTCTGATGCAGTACTATGGAAACCAATTTGGTAAACTTCAATGAGTTCCCTCCTGTTGGCCCTAAAGTTAAAGGAGGCTAATAGCTGGGTAGTCACACTAATGTCAATCAACCAGAAGGGTGAGTTTGCAGCATTCAAGGTGATAGATCATGGCACCAGTGTTCAAGAGGTTCTACATGCTGAGTCTGGTTACTGGTGAATTTCTAAGAGAGAGGAATATTTGGGTAATCCACCTAGTCTCTTATCATTCCTTGAATACTACTTTCTTGTCTTTCCTCTTAGAGCCTTCCTTTCATTCTTTTCTTTCTTTCATTCCTTCCTTGAGAGATAGACTCACCATGTAGCCTGAACTGGAACTCATGAGCTTTCTGCTTCTACCATCAAAATGTTGGGGTGACAGGTTTAAGTCACCATACCTGGAATATTGTATACTCATCACCACTCATGTACTTCTAAGTAAAGAAGGAAGAAGATGGAAAAATAGGAAATTAATATTTACATCATCACTATTATTTGTTACATCCTAGTCTCATGCCAAGCTATGGTATAAATTATCCCAGGATACCCAGTATCCCAGGGGTACCAGCCCCATATTACAGACCATGAAGTTCAAGTGTTAGAGTGGCTTAATAATTTTTTAAAAATAATTATTATAAAAATAATTTATCTCATGAAAGTTTGTGAAGAGGATGGAACTTCCATAAAGTTTGAAAATATGTGTTATTTATTTCCGATCTGTGAGGCTTTTTATTTTTGAGATTGTAATCTAATTACATTGTTTCTCTCTTCTCTTTCCTCCCTCCAAATGATCCTATGTACTCCTCCTCATTCTCCTTCAAATTCATGGCCTTTATTTCATCAATGTTATTGAATACATATTATTTATATATACATATATCTCTAAATATAACCTTTTGTTTCTGTATAATTTTTTAATATTTATTTTGTTTTCTATTTTTAGTTTGTAAAGGATAGTGAACTATGTGGTTCTGAAGACTGAAAATTGTTGAAGGATGAATCTTACAAAAAGTTCTATCATTCGTGTTTGGGAAAATATGTATTTGTAGTTGTTAAGAATCAAGGCCTTTATCTTTTTACAATTTTTGAAACTTATCATTTAAATATTTCATATTCTTATTTTTACCTGTTCTCTGAATTATTGAGGGCTTTTTTAAAATTCCTACTACCGTTGGGCTTTTCTATTCCTTTTTGTAGACTATTTGCTTGCACATTTTAGCGACTATGGCATCAGTGAATACTAATTTAAAGCATTTCTAAGATTATAGTTATTATGCAGTAATCATCTTTAACAATATTTTAATAGTCACTAACTTGACTAAATTACATTTCATTTCCTTAGCATGTTCATGGCATACATTATGTCTACATTTTTACTTTAACCTTTATCATTTTGATGGCTCTGCTATAAACAACACTGAGTTGGCCTTTTTGACTAATCTACTCTGAGCGTCTTTCTTGTTAGCTGAAGCTTTTAGTCCACTTATATTTCACGTACTTCACAATCTATTTGGATTTCCATGCCCTGTATTATTTTGTGCTTTCTCTTGCCCGAGCTGTGGCCTTTCCATTTGTGCCACTTGTTCTGTGCTTCTCTCATAATGAGTTTAGATGGATTTGATTTATCATTCCACTTCCCTCTCAAGCTAGCCGCAAATTGTTCTCATCATAGTTAGCTTTGAAATGGCAACACACATGCTAAGCTATCAAAAATATTCAACTGTATCCTTATTCTCTTGGGCAATTACTAAACTTCAGAACAGGAACTTCACCTATTCTTCCCCTAAGACAACTAGTTAGCTGTTTGGGTTGACACATTACCATATTAATTAGTTTTCTTTTATTCTTTTAACCCTACAAGGAACTATAATTATAGAAACAGCATTAGCTACCCCACCTTGGGTGATTCTGTGCTTAATCTTCTATCACACACACCTCAGCAGGCCATGGAAACTGGAATGGTGATTTCTCCAGGTTGTGGGGGTATTGTGTTCCCCAAAATATTGTGTATGCTAATAAACTTATCTGGGGTCAGAGAACAGGACAGCCACAATATTAAACACAGAGGTTAGGCAGTGGTAGCATACGCCTTTAATCCTAGCATTCGAGGGACAGAAATCCCTCTGGATCTCTGTGAGTTCAAGGCCACATTGGAAACGGCCAGGCACGGTGATACACACCTTTAATCCCAGAAAGCCACACCTTTAATCCCAGGGAGTGGTGGTAGAAAGCAGAAAGGTATATAAAACGTGAGGACCAGAAACTAGAGGCATTTGCCCTGGAGAAACATTTGGCCTGGAGAAGCATTCAGGCTTCTAGCAGCAGTTCAGCTGAGACCCATTCTGGATGAGGGCTCGGGGCATCCAGTCTGAGGAAGCAAGACCAGCTGAGGATCCAGCGAGGTGAGGTAGCTGTGGCTGGTTCTGTCTCTCTGACCTTCCAATGTTCACCCCAATACCTGGCTCAGGTTTGATTTTATTAATAAGACCTTCTAAGATTCATGCTACACCAGGTTCAATAAGCATCCTCATAGTTCAGTAGAACAGTAACCCCTCAACTAGATCTAGGGCTGAGGTCTAATCTTTGTTCACAGTTTGGCCTGTTAACTAGAAACTTTTTGTCCATTCTGATATGACTGAAGATGTTTTGAATATTTTATTCAAACTTTTTAGTTTAGTTTAATGTGTTTAGGGTAAGAGTGTCTGTCAAGAAACCACCAAAATGAACTTGTCTTTGTTTTTATAACATTTTATTTCTGTCTTTTTCTGCACTCTTGGATACATCTGCTTCAAGCCGCTTTTACACAGTTCTTCCTTAGCTTTGAATTTACCTCATGAGAGTTTCTTTTCTGAGTTTCTCTATTCTCATCTCATTTGTGCACCAAAATGAAAAGAAAAATCATGTCAAAAATGGGTAATAGTAATAAAAAGGAATGCAGTCGAACCACAGAGGAATTCATAAATTATGATACAAAAATTCCACAATAAGCCAATGCCCTAATCTGATAAAGACTTTGAAACAAGTCCAAAAACACTTTCAGAATCTCAACAAAAATTCCTTTCTACCTTTTTTAATCTTCACTAACTTTAACTTGCTTATTTTTTACATGCCACAAATATCAAAAAAAGTAGAAAAGTCTAACTGTTTTCTATTCGATTGCTACAATGTGATATTATTCTAGTCTCTTACTGAAAACTCAGTATTTGGTTATATTTTGGTTAACTGTAGGACAGCTTGATATAGTTTAAGGCTATCTAGAAACACATATTTCTATGTAACAGACATCTAATTTATAGAGTCGTCTCAGGAATGCAATCTGTCTTTGAAACATGGCCTTGTAACTTGGTTCAAAACTATGTATTAGGGGCTAGTGGTGTACCTCCATGATAGAACACTTGCATGTGACAGCGAGCTCATCCCTAACAAAGCAAAAGCCAAAGTACATAAATGCTTATGAACATAATGTCATAACTATACCAAAGGAAATGTTTTAGAAAGACATTTTCAACTTCTATGAGGCAAATATAACTCATTTCCCCTCACCCTTTAATAACCTTTATTTCTATGCTCATAGGATTTTTTTAGTTGGAGTAATAGGAAGTACAATGCTGAATTTTCCTTTTGAACCTTTTCAATGTTTCATAGATACTCTTTTTGTTGTACTATTTTTATCTATAATTTGCAATATCTGCATACTATTCTGCCAATCAGATTTCAAAAGTCTGCCTATTGTACTGTTTTAATGTATTTGTGTATTATCTATTTTTCTTCTTTTGAGCTAGTGCCTTAGGAGAAATTAATAGCAGTAAATTTACTGGGTGTGAGCTTGGCAACATTTAATAGGTTTTGATATAAATTGAGCCCTGGAAAAAATGGTATCAACATGTAATGACACCAGTGGCTGATGGCTTTACTCACCTCCCTTGACAGCAATCAAAACATTATTTCCATTTTCTGTTGAATAATGTGTATAAATGGTGCATTTATTCAATATATGATTATTGAACTCCTAGTGCATAAGGCATTGTGCTAGGAGCTGTAAACACTGAGTGGAATAAAATATGGACAGTGTATTGAAGGAATAACAGTCTTGTACATAAACATAGAGGAAGATAGTGTGATCAGTGCTACAACAGGGGCTTTACACACTTATATGGAAAAACAAATGAATAATGAACTAATATCTGAGCTTAGTTCTCCTTTCTGAGAATACAGGCTGATCTATCATGAAAGTTGATTCCTACAGAATGCATAAGAAATTTCCCAAACCAAGCATGATACCTTTTATTAGGTTTTGGTTAAATGTGTATTTCTTTATTGTTTTCATTCCAACTGTACTTCTTCACTTGGAATCACTTTTGTTTGAATTGCAGTCTTAATTCATTTCACAGTGTTTAAAGAGATCAGTAATTGTAGTATTTGTAGCAACTTAGTACCACAATGAAACAAAGTTAGCAAAGACAAGAATGACACAGCAGTCCTCTGCTAAAAGATAGAAAGGAGATCAAGATGCTAACCTGGGACATGAAGGTGTTTGCAGGAATGCAAAAATGCCTATCTCCTTAAAAAGGTGGAAAGAAAGAGGAAGGAAGGAAGGAAGGAAGAAAGGAAGGAAGGAAGGGAGGGAGGGAGGGAGGGAGGGAGGAGGAAATTTGTGATTTGTGATGGTCATGATGACTGTAGAAAGACAGGGCACCATTTTAGGAAGGACTAGTTCAGGCACACTTTGTTAATCATACAATGAATGAAGTAAGGAATTCTGGCAAAGTAACTGTTCACACACAGAATGGGGAATGGCATGTGACGAATACATGAATAATCTAATAAAAAGGAACAAAAAGGTAGCAGCTGTCAAGTACTTTCTAGGCAAGGAGAATGATAGGGTGAAATGATTGCTGGCAAGCTGAAGAAATCTAGATGCCAACAAACTAACAATGGGCTTTTGCCTTTAATCAGCCAGTTGATGCCATGTTTCAGGAGTGTTCCTTCGTGATATCACCTTTCTACTTTTGACCAAACAGAAACTCAAGTGTACTAAAACCCAGAGTTGCAAGAACTGTCCCTTAAGCCTCTTGATTTCTAGCCTCTCATATTCCAAATAAAGGATAGTTGTCATCACTGATATCAGTCTGCTTAGTGAAACTTTGGTGTAGGAGAAAAAAATAGACTCTTTTACTCTCTCGTCTGTTTCCATTGCACCAATGGTCTCCAAGTTGAACACTAAGAGAGTTAGTTGGACAAACCATGGAGTGCTGGAGAAATGGATTGCAAGCAATTTCAGGGTGCATTTTGTAGTTGTTACCAGATGGGAATGAGTCATTTTTGTTGACTCTCTCAAGCATGTATGCTCTGACAAAGGCTAGCACTAAAAGGAGCACATATGTGAAGAGGCCACTTAGCATTACTCTCCTGGCTGCGGTGGCACAGCCATTACTTTTTATTAAATAAGTAATATTCTGAGCAACCCACTTTCTCATCATTAAGGGCCATTAGTAGCTTCTCTTTGTCATACATGTGCCCTAATGGAGCTCCAGCGATGCTTTTACTAAAGAGTTCCTAATTTTCAACAGGAAAATGAGTAAGACTAGATGCAGAACTTAGAGTCTTCCTCTAAAGCTCGTTTCAATATCCCCTCCGCCTTTGTCTCTCTGCCCTGGGAAACAAAGCTGCCACACAGTGAGGGGAGTTCTTCAGCAGGATTGAACTTCTCTGGGTCTCCTCCCCTGGGATGCAGTTCAGGCTTTGGTCACCAGGGAGCACACTCACCCCTCGATTGAAAGCTCACAGTAACCAGGCAGCTTTGGAGTCCATGCTGTTCATGACTGGATGCCCAAATCATTTAGTAGAGCAAGAGGCAACTAAAGAGATGCCTCTGAGGCCAGAGACCAACTCTGATCTGTTCTATTATTTCAAGAGATTTTTCTAGGCTAACCACCCCAATCGAGCAATAGTGGGGTGAGAATGTGTTTAGGTTGGCTATGGCAAGCTGTCTTTGTCCTTATGATAAAGCTTTTTAGTGGGGGTCAGAAGTCAGCTCCAAACTACTAGGCACAGGAGAGGCAAGGTGAACTACCTAGATGATTTCTAAGTAAGACTCAAGGAAATTTCTTCCCTCCTCCCTGTTTCCCCCATTTGTCTTCTCTTCAGTCTATTGCATTGGGTAAATTAGAAAGTTCTTTGAAACTGTAGCTTCCCTTTGATGCTTGCAAACTTTGGTGTGATTTATTGAGCGGATCATATTGAAGGTTCTAGCATGATCATTGGTGCAGTTACTTGTCTGTAGATTCAGAGATAAGTAGAATCAAGGAGTGCATAACCAGAGGAAATTTGAGCCAAAAAGTATTAAATTTCATTTTCACTAACAAATCTGTACAAAGCGTACTTTGGTTTCTTGGCCATCTGGCTGTACATCAGTTTAATTTTTGGTCCTGACGTGATAAATAAGTCAAGTAGACGGGTATGGACAGATCTGGTTTCCTTTACTAGGTCCAGGATTAGTAGATAATCCTGAGACTGTTCATTGTATGTTCTTGAAGCCTGTGGATGTTAAAGCCATCAGGACGCAGGGCACTTTGTGTCAGATAGAAGACAACTCCATTGGCAAAGGCTTTTTAATTAACAGGGGTTGGGTATCAGCTTTCCCATCCACCCATTGGAGTTCCCATGTCTGCACAGGTGCATCCTGTTGTGATTGCAGACCAACAAAGGGGAGTGTGAGGGCAGAAACACTTCGCATGATGATGACCTGAGGACGGCAGCCCTCCCTGTTCTCTGTCTCCTGCTGTACACGGCCCCAAAGAACTGTTCTTTGCGTAAACTCTAGCTAAACTGGTTTGATTGATCCGTTCTTTTGACAAATATTTGCTGAACACGGCTTTATGCTTGGGTCCCGTATAAGGCTCTGGCAACGAGCAAGGTAAGCCAACTAGCTAAAGTGGAAGGCAGTTTAAAGTAATGAAGGTGGGTGTTTTCATGTGAGGAGACCTGGGAAGATAGCACACATGAATTCACTACCTTTTCCTTACAGGGGTGTCTCCTTCATTGCCTTTATCAGCATGCGTCTACAATGAAAATAGGCGACTCCAGTTGAATGTTAGGGAATCTCAGACACGGTGTTGCTGCCAACTCTGCCCATCGTTATGATTTCATAAGGAGTGCCGTGGAAGTGAAGAGAAGATATCATAGTGAAGTCCCAGCCATGACAGTTGTTACGATTTTTGACTTCAGCTCATAAATGATGGGACTTAGCATATGGATCACCCGGGGGAAGTGGTGTTCCTAGCTCCTCACTTTCCCGAATGTCTCCACTGGCAGACTCAATGGGGCTTGTATCTGGGACTATTCTTGACCTAAAGTTGGGAGAAGGAAAGATGGGAAGTGAGTGACATAAGGATCACAGAAATGAAGATATTGGAAAATTTTGTATTAAGAATCCACGGTGTCTGATCAGCTAGAGCTGAAGAGTCAGCAGCTCTGATTAACAGGAGAATAGCACAGCCAAAATGAAAACTTTGTTTTGCTTAGACAATTGACGCTGGTCAGCTGGAGCTGAGGCCAGCATCACTGAGGCAAAAATCTACTCAGAACTATTTCCTCAGGGTCAGCGCATAGAAGCTTTAGTCCGGTGGGGGCCAGGATGAACCTTGAGCAGGTAACTGAACTTGGTAATATGCAAGAGCTTCCCAGGAGGCACTGATTTTGAAGGTCTGAATGGGTCACAAAAAGGGCAGCTAAAGCTTGACGCCATGAGATGTCATTGGTGAAGTTACAGCCTTAGTTGAAGGAGATACCCCAGGTTTGAAGGGGTCATGGAGAAAAGTTGAGCCCATGAGAGGCCAGTGGTTAAGATGCAGCCCAGTTGCACTGGAGTCCCCAGCATTTTGGAGATTGCCAGTATCATGGGATGACTACCTCCGGGTAGTCTACCAGCAGGTCCTGGGTGTTGTAAGAAAACAGACCGAGCAAGCCATGAGCAAACAAGTCAGTAAGCCTCTGCCTTGACTTCCTGCTCTGACTTCCCTAGATGATGGACTACAAGCTGTAAGATGAAATTAACTCTTTCCTCCCCGAGTTGCTTTTGGCCATAGTGTTTTATCACAGCAATAGAACCCTAAGACAGCTGGTAAGGTCTACTACCTAAATATCCATCAGATGGCCCTGAATCACTAGGGCCAATATTGCCTTGAACATTCTTTTCAGATCTTCTGAATCCAGATCTTCCTTTGAACAAAATACCTTAGTTATCTGTACGCACAGAACATTAGGAGGTGAGAAATTATGCTCTGGATAAATAATTTACAAACATTTTCCTTCACTTCTACACATTAGACAATTGATTCTGTACAGCACACATTTCCCTCCAAGTGTCAAGGTCATGAACCTTTCTATACTAGAAGAGAAAATGATAAGAAAGCTGTGTTGTAGTTGTGTGTCACATTATGATTTAGAACAACTCCCTTTTCCTAGACATGGGTGGAATGCCTAGATCCTTTATCAAGCTCACAGCAGATCTGGTACCAAGAACCTAAGTCTTGAGTGGTCCTTTGTTTTTTAAAAGTTTTATTTGCGTATAATAATAGTACATATTTATGAGGTACTGTGTGATATTTCAATGTGTAACAATCAAATTGGGGATCTTAACATTCCCACCTACTTAGCATTACTTTGTGTTTGGAGCCTGGGAGCTCCTCTCTTCTAGTTATTCATCAATTATAAAATACATCAGCAGTTCTCAACCTAGGGTCACAACCCCTTTGGGGTCACATATCAGATATCTTGCTTATCAGATATTTATATTACAATTTATAACAGCAAAATTACAGGTATGAAGTAGCAACAGAATAATTTTATTGTTGGGGGTCACCACAACCTGAGGACCATATTAAAGGATCCCAGCATTAGGAAGGCTGAGAAGCACTGTAATAGGCTATTGAGAACTGTATAGTATCTCCATTGCACTGTAGGACACTAGTGCTTGCTACTCCCATCTGTGTTTGCATATCCATTATACAGTTTCCCACTATCCTCCCTCCTCTACATCTCCACACTCTTGTTACCACTATTTCAGAGTTTGGTTGATTAGGGAGATTGATCAAGACAGGGTCTCACTGTGTATCCCAGACTTGTCAGGATTGTGGATGTTCTTGCTTCAGCACTGGGATTACAGGCATGTATCACCTTGCCTGATGTCAATTGATGTCTTAAAAATTATCCATGATGAAATGAGAGTGAACACATAGAATTTGTCTTCCTGAGTCTGACTTATTTTGCTTAACACAATGATCTCCACTTTCATCCATTTTCCTGAAAATGACATGATTTCATTCTTTTTATGGCTGAATAAAAGTTCATTGATTATATATAGTGCAGTAACTTTATCCATTTATCTATGGATAAGCATAAATATAATTATATAAATGTATATAAATATAAATATAATATGATGGGTGTGTAAGCTGATCCAATAACTAGGTTATTGTGAATAGCATGGCAATAAACATGTGCAAATATCTCTGTAATATGTTGACACAAGAGCATTATAAATGGAAAATATGTTAATTCTGTTTGGTTTCCTAAGTAACGTCCATATTGTTCTCTGTAGTGGCTGTCAAGAGCACATGAAAATCCCTTTTATCAACATCCTTGCCAGCACTGCCATTTTCTGTCTTTTGGGGAATAGCCATTCTCACTAGGATGAGATGATACTTCATTAAGGGTTTTGAATTGTATTTCCCCATGTTCATGAATTTGTTAGCCATATTGAATTTCATCTTTTGAGAAATAACTATTCATATCCTCTGCCCATTTTCAACTGAATCACCTGGGTTTTTTTGTTGTTTTCTGGTATCAAGTTTGTTGTTTATTTTATGAGACAGGGTCTTATTAGGTAGGCCAGACCGGCCTCAAACTTAATATCCTCCTAACTCAGTGGTCTCCTGAGTGTTGGGATTACAGGCTTCCCCAAATATGCCAGATCTCAGTATTGAGATTTATGTAAGCTCATCATATATTCCAAATGTTAGTTGTCAGATGAATAGGTTGATTTTTTCTCCCATTATTTGGGTTGTCTCTTCACTCTGTTGTTTCTTTGGCTTTGTAGAAGCCTTTTTAAAAATTTATTATAAACCAATATGCCTCCTTTTTGCTTCTATTTCCTGTGCTTTTAAGTCTTGAAAAAAACAAGCACTGCCTATAGCAATGTTTTGAAGTATTTTCCCTTATGTTTTCTTCTAGTTTTAGGTCTTTTATTAAGGTTAGGGATCTATTTTGAGTTGATTTTGTATACATAGAGTGATAGGGACATGCTTTCAATATGTGACTATCCAGTGTCCCAGCAACACTTGTTTAAGAAGCTGTCTTTTCCTATGTGTTTTTGGCAGCTTTATCAAGAATCAGTTGGCTGTAAATGTGTGGGACTATCTGGGTCCTCTACTTTATTCCCTGGAAAAGCGTTTACGATTTTATGCCTATGCCATGCCCTAGGATATCATCCTTGAATCTGTGACTTGCTGTTCTCCCCTAACAACCTAGTTCTTCAGGCTTTTTCTGTCATTTTTATCTCAGGCTCAAGGTGCCAGCTGCTAATATCTGCAGGTGGCTAATAGGAATGTTTACCCACCTACCTTTGAACAGCTTGGTAATCTTATCACTGTTGGTTATAGGAGAGCATTTTCCTGCCAACAACATTCTTTCATCTTTAAAGACCATTCTTTTCTGACCTTGACCCCCACATACTCCACGTGTAGCACTTGGTGCCTGTGTTTTCTGCTTACCTCCATGCATACCTTTCTGAGTAGATTGCATCGAGCCAGCCAAATGGACTCCTATCTTCCCATGAACATCCTTCATAAAGAAAATTGTATAGTGAGGTACCCATATTGAAATTTTTTAAGACTCTAGAACAGTGGTTCTCAACCTTCCTAATGCTGTGACCCTTTAGCACAGTTCCTCATGTTGTGGTGACCCCCCACCATAAAGTTGTTTTCATTGCTACTTCATAACTGTAATTTTTCTTCTGTTATGAATCGAAATGTAAATATCTGATATGCAGGATATCGGATATGTGACCCCTGTGAAAGGGTCCTAAAACATCCGCAGGGGTCACAACCCACATGTTGAGAACCACTTCTCTAGAACCTCCCAGAATGCTGTATCAAAAGTCTAGATGTTTCTGTTTGGTCTTACCAAACTTTAACACCTCTGAAGCTATAACCTGGACACCTTTTATTTGATGGGATAAAGGCTGTAGTGGTATGGAAAAGAAAATAAGGGAAGCAAAGGTTGTAGAATCTTTAAATTAACAAGAACAAGGAAAATTTCCTTTTCTAGGGAAGAAAATCAAGAGTGTCTTTTCCTCACATTACAAGTATAATTCTGTATCACCCAGTGCTGTGGTTTGAATGTAGTTTCTCCCTTCTACCAATCAAGAAGTCTGAATTCCAATGGAGCAGTGTTGGAAAGTGGGGCTTTAAGAGGTGATTAGGTCTTTAAGAGGTGATTAAGTTGTTAAGAGGGATTAATGCCTTTCTTTTGAGACTGGGTTTAGTTCTCATGGGAATGGATTAATTGTTGCAAGTATGGGCTCTTATAAGTGGTTTGCCTTTTTTTCCTCCCCCCTCTCTTCCATTCATACCTACTCATCATTCTTGCACGTGCTCCCACCATGTCATTCCACTTGCCATGTTATGGTGTGGCATGAGGTGTCCTGGCTACAAGCAACCTGATTTTGATTTTCCTTACCTCCAAAATCACAAGTTAAAGCAATTTTTCTTCTTTATAAATGATCTACTCTTAGATATTTTGTTATATCAACAGAGAATAAAACACTCAGACTGATTTAGTTCTGAAATACTTGTGTGTGTGTGTGTGTGTGTGTGTGTGTGCATGTATGTTATGTGTATATTGGTATGCGTGCATTTTGCGTGTGAATTTGCATGTGTGGAGGTGTGAGGACAACTTTGGGTGTTGATCCTTGTCTTCTACCTTGTTTGAGACAGGGTCTCAAGGGTGCTGTATCCACCAGGCTTGATGGCCCATGATTATCCTGTCTCGGCCTCCTGTCTCCTCATAGAAGCACTGGGGTCACAGGAGCTCCTGCTACCTGTCTGAGTTATACACATGGCATCTGTGGCTTTGAACTCAGGTCCTTACTCTTATGTGGCAAGTGCTTTTACTCACTGAGCCATCGTTCTAGCCCCCAAAAGACTTTAGATTACCCAGTGTCAGCAACTTAATATAAGAAGTTGATCTTGAACTCAGGATCCTCCTGCCTCATCCTCTTCAGCATTTGTCTACTGGCATTTGCTACCACAGAAAGCATCTTATGTATTTGTATGAAAATGTATTTATGAAAACCAGGACCCAGTACATGTACAATGAATATATACTAATTAAAAATATTATTAAATAAAATAAGAATATGATATAAACAGATAGTATCTTAGTTCTAGGTCAATTTATTTCCTGTATAATGTTTGTGTTTTTGCTATTAATGAGGAATATGACACTGAGCTCATGCACCTGTCCAACCTATTTGGGAGTTCTTCCTCTTTTGAATAGTACTTCCTATTTCCTTAATTCCCAGTGCTCTCTTACTGCTTGTTCTATCTCCTACCATAGAAGAGTTCATCTGAAAAAAATATCCAGTGCTACACACTGCACTGCTAGACCATCTGCATATGAAAAGAGGGGACGAAGTTTAGTTAAAACGAATGATTTCTCAAGACAAAATTTAAGGCATGACAAATGTGAAGGTCTATTGGCAGCAGGGCTTTTCTGATCCCATCAATCCCTGTTAGGTGTCTGCTTCTCCCATAGATAAGGTCAACTCTAAGGAGAAAGACACCTGCCCCGACTTGCTTCATAAAGGAATTAGTAAGGATAAAATTAAGTCAGAGACGTTAAAGTGCTTTTGACGCAAATCAAATCTAGGCTTTGATTTTTCCCAAACTAATCTATCCAATGCCTTGGGCTCAGTTTCTTCCTCAATCTCTCCATCTTTTAAAATGAGAATGTTGTACTCTTGAACTTATTTGCAAAGCTGTTAGGTACAAAGGGCACAAATGTATTCATTATGATGCCAACGGATTAAGAGTGTGTAAGGCTTTAATGAGAACAATGGCACGGCAGAAGTAACAAGTGGTTGTATGCAGCCTGCATTTCAATTAGTCTGGTACTAAGCAATGCCTAGGCAGGTGAAAATTTGGTACTTTGGAATCATTCATCAGAGAAATGGGTCTTCCTATTGTGTTTAATGGCTTAAGGAAGAGAACAATTCTACTGTGTTTTAAGAAGAACTATTTACCTGTTTTCTTTTCTCAAAACTTAGAGTCTGCATGTGACACAAATAATGGCTTTACATTATTTTTTTTATTAAGGCATGGTCTTCCACTTTATTGCATCAGAATAACACACTTCACTTCACTACAAATTCAGATTCCTGGATACCTTAACAAGGACCCTGATTCAGAATCTCTTAGGATGGAAGCAAGAAAACCATATTTTAAATAAAACTTGAACTCTTGGCATAGTAACATATGCAACCCACTATCACTAGCAAATTGAATTCTTCAAGTATTGCTATAGGACAGTGGTTTTCAATTGCAGCCACATAGCAAAATCACATGAAGGACGCATAGATGACATCTATTGTCAGTACCACCACAGAGCAATGAAACCTCAATTTGGGATGTAAAGTCCATCTAGTAGTATTTTTAGAGCCACCCATAGGATCACTAGCCCATTCTCAGTAGATTGCAAAGGAACTACTCCAGGATGTGCAAAGTACAGAGCCCTGGTATCCTAGCTAATCTGAGTTTATTTTGCCTGATATGTTATGGATCTAAAGAACCTAGAAAGCCCTTATTGTGTGATGTATCTTGGGGAAGCATCAATAAATCAAACAGAAAATGATTGCTCTCAAGGAGTCTATAATCTTCGGTTCCTGTATTTAGTTTTTATAGTTCTACTTATTATGGATATTTCATATGAATGGAATATTCAGTATGTGGCTTATTGGACTAGTTTCTTTCACTTAAATTTCTTTAAGGCATGCACACATTGCATCATGTATCAGTGCTTCATGTCTTTGTGTGTGTGTGTGTGTGTGTGTGTGCACGTATGTGGTGCATGCATGCACATGTGTGTAGGTCTACATTCATATATGTGCATGTGGAAGCAAGAGGACAGTCTTGGTTGTCATTTATCAGATGTCATCCATCTTGTTTGAAAACAGGGTCTCTCTCTCTGGCCTGGGGCTTGCTCATTAGATTTGGCTGCCCCAGGGAGCCTCTTGTCCCTCCAGGACTGAGATTATGAGTACAAAGCACCACACTTAGCTTTTTTTGAAACATGCATTCTGGAGATCAAACTCAAATTTTTGTGTTTATACAGGAAGCACTTTACCAACTGAGCTATCTCCCTAGCCCACTAAATTCCTTTGTAAGACTGTTGTGCTAATGTGCTGCTGTCTGGTTATGACACATTTTGCTTATGAGCCCATCAGTTGATAGGCACTTAGGTTTGTACTTCTTTTGGCCATTGCAAGCCATATTGTTGTGGAACACTGGCATACAAACATGGTATGTGCTCACTCATAAGTGGATATTAGCTGTTAAGTAAAGGATAACTGTGCTACAATTCACAGACCCAGAGAGACTATGTAACAAGGAGGGTTCAAGGTGGGATGCCTGGATCTCCTTGGGAAGGGGAAATAGAAGGGATTTCCTGAGTGGGCTGTGGGCTGGTGGGGATGAGAACATGAGTGACCAGGTTAGGTGGGACTGAGGGGGAGAGTAATAAAAGAGGCTACTGAGAAATGGGGGGCATTTGGGGCTCAGGTAAAAACCTGACCCTGAAGGGAATCTCCTAGGAATCTACAAAGATGACCCCAACTAAGACTCCTGGCAATAGCAAATATATAGCCTGAGCTGGCCATTTCTTGTGACCAGGCAAGACTATCAGTGGGATTGGGACACCAACCCAGCCACATAACCTTATACCTAGTCTGTCTTGCTTATGAGATGTAAGGGTAAGGGTACCCTAGAGATTGAGGAAGTGTCCAATCAATGACTAATCTAGCCTACAACCCCATGCCAGGAGAGTAAGCCCACCCTTAACACTGCCTGGAGCGCCAGGACCCAGAGGCTGGATGACCCAGAGACCTAGGATAGAAACACATACGCTATGAGTTTTTTACATTAATTTCCAAGTTTAACTGAACCTAAAGAGATTGTCAATGAATATGATACATAGGCTTAATTAAGTATATATTTTTCTTGAGACCATTTGTGAAGTTGAATTCAAAACCCAATATACATTCATACAAAACATGAATCTTTCAATTAGTGACTTTATTAAAAGATTAGTCATATCTTAACACTTTAGTATCTTTTTTATACCAAAGTCATTGCTTATTGTCTAAGAAGGGTATAATCAATGAAAAATTTTGTTGGTTTTAATTATAAAATGAACATTTTAGTATTTTAATGGAGACAATGCCTAGAAAACAAGACAGTTATCTTCTTGATAATACAGGAGGTAATTCCTAGTGTTCCCTGGTTAGTCCTTCTTTGAAATGAATATGCCTGGAGAGGAAGGCAGAAAACATGGCTCTTCCAGTTTTACAGGTAGGGAGTTAGTTGTCTTCTTAGTTGCTGCACTCACAGATGTGATGATAAGGAAGGTTGGAACACTACTAAAGGGTAGTCAAGCCAGGTTCGAAGGGCGTGAAGCCAAAGCAATGGTGGCAGAAGAGGAACATCCTGTCCAACTTTGAGACTCGCTGTTCTTTGGGGACACTTTTGGTGGTCAGTATTAAAACAGTTACAATTGCATATTCATCGCATCTGTGTATTTGTATGTGCTTGGACTATAATAGTGCTTTATGAAACCTATCTTACAGCTGTAAACTAAGGCCTAGAACTGTGGTTCTCAACCTTCCTAATGTGGTGACCCTTTAACACAGTTCCTCATGCTGTAGTGGCTCCCAACCATAATATTATTTTCATTGCTACTCTATAACTGTAATTTTGCCACTGTTATGAATTGTAACATAAATATCTAATCTGCAGGATGTCTGATATGTGACCCCAAGGGGTCGCAACCTATGGGTTGAGAACCGCTGGTCTAGAGGTTAAGAAACCAGTTAAAGGTAGTAACTCCCAATAAGTTAGTAAAATTTAAAACTCTGATCTGTCTAAATCCAGGGTACACACTAAACACACACTATTTACCTAATCTCTAATTTGATAAGAACCTAGTGATGGCTTCAGAGTCTTCTAGCCCCAACTGAAGAATGAAGAATACATGTACACACACACACACACACACACACACACACACACACACACACAAATCACTTTTACTTCCATGCATTCTCACACTACTAATTATCAGGTGGCTTTGGTGAAAAGAAGTCTCAAAATAATTCCATTTGCTTCATTTACAGTATAAACACATAAAAAGAAATAGTATTCCACTCTCCTGTTTATAGCTATGATACCTCTATGTTGGAAAATTTCTAAGAGAGGGCAAGGGTGAGGGAAGGGCCTTATGATGCTTTCCCTTTGTATCTCTCTATTTTCTCTCCCAGCATTGCCCTCCTACATACTCTATGTTTTAGAAATATGAGTATGAGGTAGTCCTTTACACATGCTGTGTTGGCTTTGATGTAAGTCACTGTGCTCAGCCAGTGAAGACCTTGTTCTTTTTCTATCTAAACAAGGACTTATCTCAGGCCACTTTCATGATTGTAAACCATGAGACTGTGGTTCCCTAAGCATCTAAGAGACACTGTCCTTTTCTCAATTCAGAATGTGTTCAAGGTAAAAGCTCATTGGCAGAGAATATATTCCTCCTCAGTTCAAATGCATGTTCCTTCAAATTCATGAAAACAGGCCCCCAATTGAACATTTCAGCTCTTATTCTGGTGTCTGTATCTGTGTGTGTGCAGAGGAAGGGGGTATCCTTCATTCCTCGAAACATCAGGAAACACCCTCTAATGTTTTTTTCTCAGAAGAATTTAAGTCATTCTGCTAACCTCAGCCGTAAGATATTTATACTACTAGCTTCTGCTTTTCTGTGGACTTCCTAAGATAGGGTACCTCGTCTTCTTTGCCACTTATCCCACAGAAGTCTTCCAACTGAGCAGTGAATGGCTTTTTATCTAAGGTATGCCAGCACTTCTTTCCTTCTTCAAACATTTGCAGCGAGGCTGAGTTATCATTCCTGCTCTTCTGGGTTTATCTGCCCTTTATTTTGCTAGGCCAGAAGAGAGAGTTAATCCCCATTTTCTTTTTTTATCTGTATGTAATCTTCTACTCGCTACTAAGAAGCAGGCATGTTTGCTTTTAAATAAGGAGCATAGCACTGCAGTTGTTGAGTGGGGATGGTTGTTGAAGAGCAGGGTGGGACTTTTAACATTTCAGTCTTCCAAACAACTAGGACAACAATGTGGTACTGTCAAATGTCACAGAACTCCTGGAAGCACACGAAACTAGCTATAGAACGTGTGATACGAATTAACTGTGTACAGCAAATATTTACTAGACCCTGACGTGTCGGGCATGCCAGGCCCCATTCTGTCTTAGCTACTGGAAGTAACGTCAATGAACAAAAACAAGAGATTCCTGCATCAGGTTCTATTGTATTGTCTGTGGACAGATAAGTGTCAGGCTCTGTTATGTGTCACGCTCTATTCTACTACAAACATTGGGACGCCATCACTGAACAAAAACAAGATATTGTTGATCTCAAGGAGGTTATATTCCAACCAATAAAGACTGGGAAGAACCAGTAAAATCATCAAATTATGTATTATGTTACATTCATAAAAGTACTATAAAGATTTCAACAAAAACTGAAGCAGGGTTAAGGGAAATGATAATGCAGAGTGGATTGGATAGGTTGCTCTGTAGAATAGAATGGTCACAGCAAACTTGATTAAGAAAGTGACATTTAGGGCTGGAGTGATGGCTCAGCTACTAAGAGCACTTGTTGCTCTTGCAGAGGACCTGGGTTCAGTTCCCAAGATCCACATGATGGCTCACAATCATCCATATTTTCAATTCCAGGGGATCCAGTGGCCTCTTATAAACTGAAAGCACCAAGCATACATGTGCTACATATGCATATATGCAGGCAAAACACTCATACACATAAAGAAAATAAATGAATCTTTAAAAAATTAAAGTGGCATTTGATAAAAAAATAAAAAAAAACATGAGAAGAGTTAGCCATCCAAATATCCAGGGTAAGAACATGACATGCAGAAGGAAACCCCAGAACCAGTGCAAAATATATCATTTTAATCAATATAAAAAGCTCACAGCCTACTTCTACTACCATATCAAAGTCCCTTTCCATATATCCACACCACACATATTTAGTTGCATTATTTAATAGTGGTTACAAAAATATGGATGGTTCCTGAAATTGTGTTATAAAGTACTTTCTTTCTTATGGACTGTGTTTGATTACCTTAAAAATGGTATCTAATATGAAAGAAATGGTTTTTGTTTTGCTTTCTGTTTTTTTAAGATAGGATCTCACATAGTCAGACTGGCCTTGAATTCACTAAGTAGCAAAGGATGACTTTGACCTGGTCCTCCTGTCGCCATATTTCCCAAGAGCTGGGATATAGGTGTATACTACTAAAGCCCTTCAATGAATGTGTATTTCAGGCCGAAGTACTCTTAGCCAAGGATGAGCTGACACCTCCAACTGTTATTGATGCTAATAAGGAAACTGGTTTATACTGAAAATTTCAGACTATTTTTAATCTTCCCTGAACCCACATGTTGCTAGTCCACTTATGCATCAATGCCTTACCTCTGCTTCCACTGGACCCAGTCTTCCCACCAGACTGCTTCTTTAAGCCTGGAGTCCCACTCACTATGTACAAGCCCACCAATTGCCTTGTGGGATTCTGACTCCACAGTGTGCAGTTTTCACCAACATTTACTCTTTTCCCTTCATTCACCAAATAAATGGTTTATATGTAATTTCTGTCATTATTTAAGATACCATGTCACCTTACTGTGGACCTTCCAATAGACTCTCAGTGTAGTACAGGCTGGTCTTGAACTCATGATCCTCCTATACCAGCTTGCTGAGTTCTGTGGTTACAGGCACTTATCACCACACCAGCTTCCTGCCACTGTACTAATGGTGTTTTTCTGAAATGTACAAGTGTTTAAGTTTTAGTTTTCTTACATTTCTGGTGTTGTATGTAAGAAATAATGGTTAACTCAAGGTCATGAAAATTTATTCTCATGGTCTTTCCTAAGATACACCTCAATATTTAGGAATTTGACCCATTTTTTAGTTAATTTTTGTATATGATGGAATATAGAGGTCAAACTTCGTTGTTGACTATGTGAACAAGAATGTTCCAGCACCATTTGCTGAAAAGATCATTTTTTCCCTTTTGAATTATTTTAGTACCCATGTAAACAAATAAAAAATCACTGAAAATGAGAGGCATTACTTCTGAACATTGAATTTGATTCTATTGATCTATATGTCTATCCACATATAAGTATCATGTTTCTTTTGAGACAGAGTCTCATATATGCCAGATAGGTCTTGAATTCCTTATGTGACTGAAGACTACCTTTGCTTTACAATAAAAAGTTTCTGATCCTCTTGCCTATACTTCCCAAGTTCTGGAATTGCATGTGTGCACCACCACATCTGGTTAATGCAGTACTGGGGATAGAACCCATGACTTTGTGCATGCTAGGCAAGGATTCTACTTGGATAGAGCTGTAGCCTTACCCTGAATTCTTTTAATTTCGAATTGCTGTCAGTTTTGAAATCAGTAGGCATGAGTTTTCCAACTTTGTATTTTTCAGGATGGTTTTGGTTATTCTAAACTTGTCCATCCTGGTATTTTATAATCTCTGACATATCTCTCTTTATTTCCCCTCCACATATTAAAATTGTACTAGATTGGGAATTTAGACTTTAGCTGCTTTGTGACAAAAATATAACTGTGTGACATAATTGTAGCTAGAGTTTTCCTGCCTGGCCTACAGTCAGGACAAATCTCTGTCACCCGCCAGTCCCACAGCTGCTCAGACCCAACCAAGTAAACACAGAAACTTATATTGTTTAAACTGTTTGGCCTAATGGCTCAGGCTTCTAGCTAACTTCTTATATCTTAAATTAATCCATTTCTATAAATCTATACCTTGCCACATGGCTCATGGCTTACTGGCGTCTTCACATGCTGCTTGTCATGGCGGCGGCTGGCAGTGTCTCTTTCTGCCTTTCTGTTATCTCAATTCTCCTCTCGGTTAGTCCGGCCTATACTTCCTGCCTGGCCACTGGCCAATCAGTGTTTTATTTATTGACCAATCAGAGCACACATTTGACATACAGACCATCCCACAGAACATAATTGTTATGATAATCTGCTTTACATAACCATTTCATGACCTATATGTATCCTGTAATATTTAATCAAGTTCAAATTATATGAGCAATGCAATTTACTTAAAATTCTCTGCTACCATTTATCTAAATCACTAGTATGTTACAGGGCACAGACTTGGGGTGCTCTGAATATGAGTTTCTACAAAAATTAGAAACAGAAGTAAGACAATATGAGATTTATTTCTCTTTTTTTTCTTTTTAAGATAGGGTTTCACTATGTAGCCCTAGTTAGCCTGTAACTCACTATGTTAACTAGGCTGGTTTCAAACCTGCAGCAATCCTTCGGCCACTGCATTCTAAGTGCTGAGATTATGGGATTACCCTCTCTCCACATATGCCTATCTTTCAAGAACACCAATGCTGTCCTTTATATGACTGTCAAAATGTTAGCTGTATTAGAATGTGAGTTTTGCAAGTCCTGAAGGAGGGTTGATGAAATAGTTAATGTGATGAAATGAAATGCCCCCTGCTCCTGTTTTCCCACCTATTTTCTTTTGAAACTGTGTCGTTTCCATGCTCACAAAGCATCAAAGAATCTCTACTAGACCAAGTATCTACTACTGGAGATGGAGTTAACCATTATATGTTTTGTTCTCAAAAATAGCAGTAGTTCACACATTTACTGGAACCCTAATTACATTGCTCTGTGAGTAGTCATTAATATGCCAGCCATTCACACTAAGCCATGAATTCTTAGGAATCAATAATTATGCTCCTTCATTTGTTCTTAACTGTGAGTTTAGCCTGTGTTGGATAATCAACATGGACATTTACCTCAATTATGTTACTGTGATTTAGAATCTTAGAATTGGAGAATGTTGGGTGAGTTGAGTACTCAGGGTGGACCTTGTCCCTTTTCATGTTTCCACCTCTTTTTCTTCCTCAAATGAAAACCAAAGTTTCAGATTTTGAGATTCTGATTGGTTGTAGTGGATTTTATTACCCTCCCTTGCTCTGGTACTTCCAGTTGTCCCCAGCTGACCTTATAAATGTTCTGTTATCATATAAGACTGCCAGACAGTGTTGAGTATTATGACCAATGGCACACACCTCTTGAACATATTCACAAATGGCTCCCAGGAAGCCACATTCAGGTTCTGTACTTCATCAAGCATTATACAACATGTTCTTCTGTGGGTCATACTGAAAATACTGATGATATTGCTGCCTGGTAATATTTGTTTTTAACCTTACTGGTTTTTTTTTTTTTTTTGCTTGTCTATTACAGTTTCTGATTTTATGTTTTTATGGGTTTTGTGTGTGTTTCTTATGCTTTGTCTTTGTCTTTTAAAATTATTCTGACTTGTTTGTTTTATTTGCCAGTTTGATTTCTACAGAAAGAGAGAAAGAATACATGAAGTTGGATGGGTGGGAAGTGAGGAGGATCTGGGATGGACTGGGAGAGGGAGAACCATGATTAGAATATATATGAAAAAATCAGTTAAAAAAGAAAACTGGCCAGGCGTTGGTGGCGCACGCCTTTAATCCCAGCACTCAGGAGGCAGAGGCAGGCAGATCTCTGTGAGTTCGAGGCCAGCCTGGGCTACAGAGTGAGCTCCAGGAAAGGCGCAAAGCTACACAGAGAAACCCTGTCTCGAAAAACCAAAAAAAAAAAAAAAAACTGAAAAAGATAAAAATTAATATAGTATTAGGAACATTTAACTATGTTGTAACTAACTAGCTTTACTTATGGTAATTAGTGGAAGCCTAGATTTCACCACAAACCCACCTAGAAATGAAAATAAAGTGATAAGGGCAGTTATACACTTGTCTGTGGACTATGAGAACAGATGTAAATATAAGTAGAAATACACCCTGAGTTAAGAAATCTGATATATTAAAATTTGAATTTATTCACACCAGTTGGTTATCTAATATCAAATGGCCAGCCCTGAAGACATACACATGAGTACTATTATAAGACCAAACAGATTATATTTATATTTAGTTACAATTAATGAAAAAAGAGAACATGAATTCAAAAGAAAGCAAGGGGGTATATGTGGGAGGATTTGGAAGGAGGAAAGGGAAGGGAGAAACGATGTAATTATATTGTAATCTCAAAAATAAAAGAAAAAGCTGAAAATGTATCTTTATGTGCAGGATAAATCAGAATGGGTAATTATGTTAAGGTAAGTCTTAATTTGGAGAAGGTTGCTGATCTTACACATTTCTTTATGCTTCCTGATATATATCATTGCTTCTATCGTTTCAATAATTTATCCCAGTTTTTTAAATGTGATACTGAGAATAATCAATAGAAAAAGGACTCTCTCTTAAATAAGTAGTTCTGAGAATACTAGACAGCTATGTGCAGAAGAGTAAAATTACATTCTTATCTTACACTATTTATAAAATCAAATCAAAATAGATTAATGACTCAAGTGTAAGACGAAGTGAAATGCTTCATGTCAATTGTCTTCATGATGATTTCATTCTGTTTTTAAGGATTTCTTTTTCATTTTTAATTGTGTGTGTGCACGTGCACACGTTCATGTGCACATGTCTGTGCACATTAGTGCAGTGTCATAGGTAAACAGAAGAGGATGATGTATCTCATGGATCTGGAGTTACAAGTGGTTGTGAGCTGCCAGATATGGGTGCCAGAAACCAAACTCAGATCCTCTGTGAGAGCACTACACAATCTTAACTGCTGAGCCATCTCTTCAGTCCCTACAATGATTATTTAATTTAACCTCCAAAGCATAGGTAACAAAAAAGTAAACAAACGGTAGACACAAGCGTAGCTAAGGAAAATAGTCAGCAGAATGAAAAGATAACCTATGGGATGGGAGAATATGTTGTCAAACCATAAATCTGATAAGGAGTCAAAGTCCAAAATACATAAGAACTTGATAGTTTGTGTAAGACAGTAAATAAACCAATTTTAAAATAAGCAAAAGACCTTTTCTAAGATATTCAAAGAACACATGCAGATGACCAAGAAGCATCACCATCACTAATCATCATGAGAATGCAAATCAAAACCATGATGAAGCATGCATCTGGCACGAACTGGTACTCTCCTGACTTGGCTAGCTGAGATGAGAGGTTTGGGAGTTTTAGGCCAGTGTGGGCTACATAGTGAGATCGTGTCTCATAAAGAGAAATTATAAAACAATGTGATATCACCTCACAGCCACCGGAATGGCTGTTATAAAGATTTAGAGGATATAGGCAAAAAGGGAATCAATCCTTTTGCATGAAATGGCTTCACTCATTTTGGAAAAATCTTCAGAATTTTATCAGACAAATCAAAAGCAAGCATACAATCCAGCAATCATACTTCCAAGCATAGATACAAAGGTATGAAATCAGTATGTTGAACAGACATCTATTCTTCTACATTCATTCCAGTAATATTCATAATAGCCAAGATATAGAATCAACTGAAATCTCCATCATTAAATGAATGGATATGTGGTGCATACACACATGGAATATGATTCAGCCTTTAAAAGGAAAAAAATTCCATCTTTTGTGACAATTTAGATGAGCCTATACATTATCTTAAGTGAAATAACCCAGGAACAGAAAGATAGGTACTGAATGGTTTTATTCCTATGTGAAGCATGAAGCATTCAGACTAAAGACAGAGATCAAAATTATGTAGAGCAGAGGCCAGATCAAGGACAGATTTGGAAGATATTGATACAAAATTTCAGGTAGAGAGGAAGAATAAATTCAAGAGAACTATTGTACACAGTGGCAATTTGCTATTAATAAGTAATGTTTTATTGAGTGATCTTAAAAAACAAACAAAACCACACCAGCTCCTGGCTCTCCCAGAACAAAGCTATAAGTAAAGTGAGATATTGCCTTTCGCGATTAACATTGTGATATGTTTTGCCACAAGCTTTCTTTTTATTTGCATTTATCCATTTAACCTAACAACATAAAACCACATTTACCATGTTTTGCTTTAATAAAGGTCAAGAAAATGAATGTAGAAAAGTTAAAGAGTTTATGTAAGGATGCAGGTAACTGCCAGCAGATCAAGAGTCTCTTTGACTGCAACATGTGACTCTTTTTTTCCTTTCATTTCCCTGGTTGCTCTTGCCTTATTGTGGGTTCCTCGTCATTCATCCATCTCTCACATAATTATATTCCTTCCATTTGTTCCTGGGATCCTCATGTCTGCACTCTTCTATATAACCTCCCTTGGGAGTATGTTATTTTCCCCATGGCTTTAATAAGCTAAATACCGAGGATTCATTCCTCCATGTCTCTGGCTCAGTTTCTACTTAAGTCTAGGTTTCATATGGCCAAATGCCTTAGACTAGATCTTCACTTGAATTACTATTATTGCCTTATACTCTTCAAGTCCTAAACTGAACTCATTCTCTTTACCTGAACCAAACCTGCTCCTCTTCCTGTATGTCTTAGGTGGTGAATGATGCCACAATAGATACAGTTATCCCAACCAAGATTCAATGAATTCTCTTGGATAGCTCTCTCCATCTTCATCCCTTTCCTCATGCAAATTGTGTTCAGCTTTTCTCCTAATAGCTTTCTCAGTTCATCAATTATCTTCATAGCGAGTTACATCTTCTCGTGCCTGGACCACTACAGCACCTGGCAAATGGTCTTCCTGAATTTGTTTTTGTCATCCTTCCCCCCTAACATTTCTTTCAAGCATAATGATCTTACAGTGTTTAAACTCTTGCTTATAATCTTTCAGTAGTATCCTATACATTTATAACTAAAGCCTGGATTATGGCTCCTCCCATGTGCACCTCCAGTACCCTATAATTGATTACATCTTCAGAATACTCTCAGCCTAGGTTGAAATTTATCAGCTTACTCATATCTCTTTCACCTAGGCTGAAGTCTTTTAAAGGACAAAAACTATGTCTATTTTCCATCTCCTTGATCCAGCTCAGGCTCATTAAGTGCTTGTTAAATGACTTAACTCTTACAGTTATCTGTGCCTGCATGCTTGTGCTCATTAACTAAGTAAGTGCATTTTATTATAGAATTTTAAAAGTTCATAAACAACAGCCATCAAATTATGAGATGCAAAACATCGAATTAGAATTATTCTGAATCCCATATTTTAGAGCTTAATTAGGTTATTATCTGACAAAAGACTTTTCAATCCATTTGATATATTATCCATAGTTATGTGTTTTTTCTTTTCTTGGTGAAAATTAGAATCCTACTTTATCAATTTTTTATGATATATTAAAAGGTTTTCATTGTATATATTCATTTCACATGGTATTGTGTTACATAAGAACATTTTCATGCAAGTATGCATTATACATTGAGCATATGTCCCCCATTCCTCCCCCTCCCCTCTTCACCACTTTAAACCATGACCATTTAAAGTTATGTATATTTGTGGAGCACTATGGGCTCTTCCAACACTTCTGTATACTGTGTAGTATTTGGTCAGACTTGGGCAAATCAATGTCATTACCTTTCTATCTAGTGTATCTTTTTGTTTAGAAGAATCTTTGAACTCCTTTCTGATTGATCTTCACGAATCACACAATAGTTATAAACTGTAGTTTCCTTACTATGCTGGGGAACATTTATACCTATGCTTTGCTGTATATTATCCAGCTTTCCTCTCTCCTTCCTCCTCAGACGACTCACTCTAACCTTTAATAATCATTGATCACTATTCTTCTGTTTTAGATACTGTTTGGATTGAATAATGTTCATGTACCCATTAGCAGCAACATGTGAAGATAAGCCTCAATTATCCTGAACTTTTTAAGTTGCCAGTACTAGGGGAAAGAAGTAGAGGAATGTATTTTTTTTCTTTTAAGAGAGCAAAGGATCTAAGTCTGGGACCCCTACTGTCAATTTGGAGAATTTAGTTAAGAGGAGAATTTTCAGTTTGGTACAGTGTACAATCTTCTCAGTTCTGTGAGGGAGACAATATATTTATAGGCTCCTGTTAAATAGGTAGTGCTGAAGAGAAAAGAAATTCCTGTCACTATAAGCTCTCAAACTAAGTATTTCCAGTTTCTCCTGCAGAATGTCAAATACACAAGAAACAAGAAAGACAGAGGAGGAGAAGGAAGGAGGGAGGAAAGAAAAGAAAAATCAATGAATAAGGCCTAGTTAGAAATGTAGGAATATTTGATTTCTTATTTGAAAAAGCAGTACTTAAATATATAATTTAAGCTGTAGAAAGTTGCAGTTTTCCTTTCAGAGCTGCATGGTGACCATGTTAATGAAATATTGCGGTTAAGATATGCCAATAGGAGGAAACCACAAGCAAAAATTATACCAGTTGGAAGTTGCATTAACCAGCCACTAAATATGAAGCTTTAAGGTAGATTGTGTGTGGGTGTGTTTTCATACACAAGCTAAATGAAAATTAAATCAATTATAAGAATAATTCAAGCCCTAATCCCCAAAGATTTGCTTCAATTAGATAATTGATGCAATTACGTGAAAGGTTTTTTGGGGTAGATTTTGCCAGTCTGAATTATCTCAAATTGCTTTAATTCTGCACTTCACTTTGATTATGTAGACCCAGTTGATGCTTGAGTTTGAGAGAACTTAAGTACCTGTTATGCTACCAGTGCAGATAATAACCTGCTCTATGGTCATCTTTTCCTTCTTCCTCCATAAAAGGTCATCTGCAGACTATGTTTATAAGTCAATTTCAGAGACAAACCCTTCAATTTACAGAGCAAATGTGCAGGGCTTCCTATCTGATACACCATGGGAGATAATTACTGGAAAAGAATGCTCTAGTGAAACTGTTCAGGAGTGAACATTGCTCCCCTTGACAGTTCCCTGTTTTTGTTGGAGAATGTAGACTTGGGGAAAAATTGACCTGAGACAAATAATACAAAGTCTTTTTTAAAAAGATGTATCCTAAACCTAAAGTATTAGACACGATTAAGAACATACTGCACTGTGATAGAAACACTTGATGTTCTTCAGGTCAGGTACTTAGGAATCTCAAGCAGCTGCACACCACTGTCAAAGGAGAAGGTGATGGAAAGGGATTCTGGGAAATGATGTGCAATGTTGGAATAAAATGGCCTTAGGTCAGATTCTATTGACTTAGAATTGGACATACACCACAACTTAGGAAGTTTTGTTATTTCATTTTTCTCTGAGTTCTCCTTGCAATATAAATTACATTAGTGAAAGAAAAAAATTGAGGAAGACTGTTTTCTACATCCTAGGAACTGACTATGCAAGGAAGACAGTAGAGTTTGGGGTTATTCAATGTTGGGAGCAGATATCCCAGATAAAAACACACTATGACTTGATTCCGTACCACAAAACTCATAATGATCAAGCAATGTTGACTATCAGGTCATTGAAAAGCTGGGTGAGTACAAAGTCTACTTTACAAACATGCTATAGTTTAAGTAGCTAAGAATATTGGTGTCAAAGTAAGCATCCTTCAGGCATCTAATAGTTTTATTTACAAGGAGGAAATACCCATTCTCTGAAGGTAGTGTTTAAATGACATCAGATTTCTAAAAGAAACTATAGCACTGCCTGCCATTAATCTTGTCTCAAAGGCAGGATTAAGCAATAGGTAAAATGTGCATGCCCCTTAGTCCCCAGTCTGAAATTTACCCAGGATGCTACTACATAGAGTCAAAAGATACATTAATGTTTACTGCTATCTCTTTGTTTTTCCTCACAATGAAAAGTTAGGAACGCAACTACAGGGTATTAGCTATGAAAATCATGATCAATGGATACAACAACTATTACGGGGTAAATATATATTTTGTGGAAGAATATTTAGTGTTTCTTGAAAAGACAAGTGTATTTAAATTGAAAATTAAGGCAAATTGCAAAACAATAATATAAAATGTGATATATATACATATTGATATACAACATGACTCAGTATAAGTATACACTGTGGAGAATCATAAAATTAATATGATTAATATATCCTTAAATTTGTTTAGTTACCTGTTAATGATGAAAATACTTAGGATCTACCTTATTTTAAGTATAAGTATTGTATGTGTAATCTATAAGCACTATGCTACACATTAGACCTCTAGAACTTACTCATACTTGTAACAAAACTTTTGAACTTGACTGGTGTCTTCACATTCACCTTCCCCTTGCCCCTGACAATAACAATTCTAATTCTGCTTTTATGGATTTGATTATTATAGACTCCTCCTCTGAGGCTATACAGTGTTTCTCTCTGTGTGCCTAGCTTATTTCATTTAGCATAGTGTTCTCCGGGCCCACCCATGTTGCTGTTCTTGGCAGGATTTTTTGCCATAAATAGAAAATGTAAAATTACTTGCCAATTGAGCAGCACACTGAATAAAATAGTGAAAGAAGAGCTCTTAAAAGAAATTTATAAGTATCCTTTCATTTTCTTTTAAAAATTATATTTGTTATTATTTAAAATAATTTTTAAATTTAAATATATTTTGATCATATTTTTCCTTTTCCCAAGTCCTTCCAGGTCCTTTCCCTTCACTACCCACCCAACTTCAATGTTTTTCTCACAAAACAAAACAAAAAAAAACAGTACAACAATTAAACCCCTCCAAAACCAAGAAAACAAAAATAAAACCACATCCAAAAAAGGAAAATAAAACCACCAAAGTATAACCAAATAAAAGCGCGCGTGCGTGCACACACACACACACACACACACACACACACACACACACAC
>CABHPH010116007.1:0-12938 GCA_902168325.1 Peromyscus nudipes
GGTATATGAGATACACCCAAACAAAGGCAAAGAAAGCAGTTACAAAAAAATGTTCAAAGAGCAGAGAAGAGGGCAGCCTGGTTGGTGTCAGGGAGAGCGTACATGCAGAGCAGGAAGGGGGAGCAAAGAGATGTTCTAGTTCCCTTGCTGTGATAAACACCATGATGAAAAACAACATGATCAAAACCACAGCACAGTCCACATTTGAGGAAAGTCACAGCAGGAAGTGGAACAGGCAGGAACCCTGGGAGCTCAGGGACTTAGAGAATTCATGGAGGAATGGTGCACAGTGGCTTACTTGTTCAATCTGGACTGCTCAGTTAGCTTTCTTAAACAACACAGGTCCATCTGCCTCAGGGATGGCGCCGCCCACAGTGGGCTGTGCCCTCCTACATCAATTGGCAATTGGTAGATGCCACACAGAAATGGCCACAGGCCAACCAGATTGGGGCAATCCTTCAGCTGAGGTTTCCTCTGCTAGCTATGACAGGTGACAAGAGAAAATGACTTCTAAACACGAAGTCGGAAGGCTTAACTGACAGCACCAACTGCGTGACATTTGCCCCTGTGGCTCTGTGAATTACTAAATTGCCGCCTGATTTAAACACTTTGGAAAACCACGCAAATGCAAATTTTTAAAATAACAGAGGCGGCAGCGGGAGTTGGTTGCCTCAGTTTTAGAGTTGAAGGGGCTGACACCTTACATACTGTGAAATGGATGACCTCATGTGTGCCCAGGAGTAGAAAAGAAACTTTCCAGTGTCCAATCAGAGGGTCCTGGTGTGACATCCCACATCCCTTTCTAGTGTCAGAAAGGCAATAATAGCTCAGGGCTTAGGGGCTTCATTGTGCTGCAGTGTGTATCAGGATCTCACTGTCTTTGCGGCTGAGTAATACTCCCTTCACGGGCATACCACATTTCATTGACATGCAGGTTGATTCCACCTTTTGGCAGAACATGGGAACAATGCTGCTATGGCCATCTGTGTCTGAGGTTGCTGGAGACAGAAAGCAGATGTGAGGTTGCCAGGGCTGAGGTAGAGGGGCAGAGGGGACTGAGTACTTGCTTAGTTCAAGTTTTCCTTTTGGGATGATGGGAAATTTTCTGAAACTAGATGAACCGTACAACATTGTGAATGGCTTAGTACCATTGAACTGTATACTTTAAAATGATTAAAATTGTTTTAGGATGATTTGAGCTTGACCTAACCTGAAAGCCTGCTCACAATCTAGCTTCCATAGTATCAGAAAGTACTAAGCAAGCTGCCAAGGGAGGGAAGCAGTTGATAGTCATACCCAGTTGTGATGCTCATGAACCACTATGACCAGTAAAGTAAGGTATCTCTAAAGATACAGTAAGTGATGCTCACAAGTTAGTAGTAACAACAGCTGTCTAGTTGGACTTGAGGCCCACTTGACAGGAGGGAAATATTTCCTGGTACTGCAAACATAGCCAACTAGGGATCCTGTGCTGGTGTGATCAAATCTTAGAAGAGAATCTATTATCACCTCTTTGCTAGACCAGCACAATTTTTAATTACGTTCTAAATATTTTCCTTATACCCATAGGTAAGTATAGTTATAATCCTCATCCAAGAAGCTTCTCTTTACAGCAAATGGAGAAAATCATAGACAACCACAGCTGGAGACAGTGCAGAG
The DNA here is from genome assembly GCA_902168325.1 of Peromyscus nudipes. Lineage (NCBI taxonomy): Eukaryota > Metazoa > Chordata > Mammalia > Rodentia > Cricetidae > Peromyscus > Peromyscus nudipes. The sequence continues at coordinate 1,660 of CABHPH010116007.1, forward strand.
ATCAAAGCATTGACCCCAGTACCAGTGGATACATCCACTTCGTAGCTCCTGGATCTATGACTTGGGTACTATTGGAGAAGGGGTGGGGGGTGCAGGAAGACTGGAAGAGACAATACCGAACAAGACTTGAACAATGACAGTATCCATAGACATGCTAATACAGAAGGGGGAAATCTCACAGGCTCCCACCCCTAGATCACTGCTGAGAGAGGGAGAATAACCTTTCCCAGGATAAGGCCCCTAGTTTGTCATCCAGTACAGAGTGGTCAGCCTGAAAAACCACATAGACATAAATAACAATAGTAGACTCAGCAGGCTAAATTGGTATATGTGTACATATATGTGTGTAACAGTATTAATCAAAGAAAAAGGCATCAATTTGAGAGTGGAGTTAGGAGGGCATGGGAGGGCTTGGAAGGAGGGAACATAGCAGGAGCTGGAGGGAGGAAAAGGAAGGGGGAAAGTGATGCAATTATATCTTAATTAAAATGTGTTTTAGGGACTAGAGAGATGGCCCTGGGGCTAAGAGCATTGAATGCTCTTCTAGAAAACCTGAATTCAGTTCCTAGTACCCATGTGGTAGTTCACAACAGTCTGTAACTCCAATTCTAGGTTATCCAATTCCTTCTTCTGGTCTCTGTGAGTACTATATACATTTGGTGCCAAACACCCATACACATTAAATAAAAATATTTTTTCAAAAAGTGTTGTACTTGCTCGCTTTTGTATCTGTCAGAGTCCCATTTCCTTGTTCCCATTGTCGTCTGCTGCTCAGGCACCTACCTTGCCCTTCAAGTCTGTCAGCTCCTCTGCAGACCCCTAGCTCTGGGTAGCACTAACACTTTACTAGAAACCATAGGAAGAACATGTCTAAATCAGCTGAAACAACAGCAAAGCTCACTGTGTCTGAATCCTCTGCACAGAATTCCAGCATCGATCCAAGCCTGCTGTATTGCTCCTTGTTTTCACTCTTGAACGATTCCACAGCATTCTATTAAAATGGCTCCCAGGTATAAAGACCTCTGCCCTAATGTCATTCTCTGTGATGCATGGTGTCTGTGTGTGTGTGTGTGTGTGTGTGTGTGTGTGTGTGTGTGTGTGTGCTTGGATCTCTAGTATTCTCAGCTTTGACTTTGGAAGGATGAAGTCACCCACAGGACTCTCTGCCCTAAGGTTTAAGATTATCAAGAATCCTAAGGATAAATGGTTCCTGCCCTGTTGCTAAGGAAGGGGAAGAAAGAGGTCCAGGTTAGCTTGGTCATTCAAAGCTGCCACCCGGACTTCAGACTCCACACAACTCTGCCTCTGCTAGTTTTCTTGATGAGATTGATAGTAGAGCTCCCAGTATCTCAGTATTTGCCCTTACATGGTGGTTGGATGAAACTTTGGTCTCAGATTTCGTAGGAGTTTGTTTTTTTCATCCAGTGAGGGACCTAATAATTAGAAAAGATTTGGTAGATCTTTAGGAAATTAATGGATAGGTGATTCTCAGTTGCTAGCTGCAACCATATAAATAAAATGACATTATAGTGAGTCTCTAAGGTAGGTGTGCAAAATAAAAAATACATGCTAAACCGGAAGTCAGTGATGCCAGCATTTGATGACAGTGTGTCTCTAAACAGAGACAAGGTAATTTACTAACCACTGCCTTCCAAATTCACAGATTGCTCAGGGTGGTCTTAATAATAGAGAAATTCTAAATTATTATTATTATCATCATCATTATTACTGTGTGTGTGGCAGAGGACAACTTTGTGGAATTGGTTCTCTCTTTCCAGGGATGGAACTAGGGTTGTCAGCTTCCATGAAAAGGCACTTTATCTGCTGCACCCTCTTGCTCACCCAATAACAGAGAATTTTGAAGAAGAAAAAGTTAGTGCCTGAAAGCACTTATTGCTCTTGCTGAGGACCAGATTCAGTTCCCAGCACCGTTTGGTGCCTTACAACCATCTGTAACTCCAGCTCTAGGGAATCCATCACCTTCTGTTGGCTTCTGGAAGCACAAGTACTTACATGTACACACACACACACACACACACACACACACACACTCGTGCTCATACATGAAAATAATAAAATAAATATTGTTTAATTAAGAGAAAAAATTTCCAAGGTTTACAAGCAAATATTTTGAAGTTTTAAATTTTGTGTGGAACAAAGGCATATAGAATTCTTGAAACAGATTCATTTTCTTGCACCCCTAATAATACTTGATGCATAGCTGTTTGGCTATGCCCCTTAACTTTTACAGGGAAAGATTTAATTTGCCCCTATCACCAAACTTTGGCACCAAAGTCTCTATTTCATTCCCTCTTAAATAATTTCTTTTGTCCTTAATAGAGCATTCCAGAAATATATTCCCTGACTCATTGTTGACTTACAGACATTTTTAGATGTGTTTATTTTATATGACAAGTTCTTCTGAGACTCACCTAGAAGCTGAATGAGTCACAATTCTGTCCTCTGCATCTTTCAAAATAGATTCCTAAAATAGCTGCTGTATTGAGATACAATCCACAGACTACGTAATTTCCCATTTAAAATGTGCACCATAAAAGTATCTAGTGTGTTCGCAGAGTTGTGTAAACATCATTTCGATCAATTCTAGACCGTCTTCATCAACCCCCAGAGAAACCCACGTCCATTAGCAGTCACTCCTGCCTGCCTTCCAGACAGCTCATTGCTGCTCCTAATCTACTTTCTGTCTCCAAGGAGTTACTTATTCTGGATATTTTGTATAAATGGAATCATGCAATATTCACCCTTTTGTGTCTGTCTTCTCTCTCTCAGCAGAGTGTTTTCAAGGCTCAGCTATGTTATAGCATGTATCAGTTCTCCATTCCCTTTATGGCCAATTAATATTTCATTGTGGGGATATGCTATTTTTTTAGCCATTCAACAGTTAATAGGCATTTGGGTTGTTTCCATCTTTTGGTTATTGTATTATCCAGATTTCCACTATTGTGACAAAATACTAGAGACAGACAAGGTGTAGGTGGGAAGGGTGTGGTAGCACATGCCTTTAATCCCAGCTAAAGAGGAGCAGGCAGGTGGGTCTCTGTGTTTCTGTGTGTTTGAGGCCAGTCTGGTCTACATACTGAGTTCCAGGCCTGCCGGGCCTATATACTGAGACTTTGTCTGGAAAAAAAAAATGTCTAGAGGAACAAATTTAGCTCACAATTTCAATGATTTCACTCTGTGATCCCAATGTCCACAAGCCTTTGGACTATTACATCAGTGCATTGAGGTTGAGGCATGTGGTAAGGGAAACTGCTCACATCACGGCAGCTGGGAGGTAAAGAGAAAGACTGGAAAGGCTTGGGATCCCAGTGCCACATCAAGGCCACACTCTCAATAACCTAACTTCACTCTAGGAGACCCTGCCTCTAAAAAGTTCTACCACTTCCCCATGGTGCCAAGCTGAGGATCAAGCTGTACGACATGGACTTTGTGGAAACAGTCAGATCCAAATTACAGCAGCCTTAACATTTGAATGAACATTTATTTACAAGTCTTTTTGTGGACAAATGTTTTCATTTCTCTTGGATTCACATGTAAATTTCACATTAATACAGATTAGATTTGAATGTGAATATTCTGGATGCTCTGAGTGTATGCAGCAAATGCTTGGAAAAGGAGCTGAGAAGGAATCCAAGGAGGAATGAGAGAGGCAGTGGGTGGAATTTAGTTCACTCATTTTCCAGTGTATAAATCCTCCTCCTGTGAAATGATCTACTGCAGTTAGATTTAGTTGCTGACTTGATATAGGCTGGGGTCATCTAAGAGAAGGGAGTAGCAATTGATAGCTTGCCCAGATGAGACAGGCCTGTGGATACACTTGTGGGGGATGCTCTTGCTTGTCAATTGCTGTAGGAACGCCCAGTCCACTGTGGGTATGAGTGAAACTCTTCCCCGGGAAGTTATCTTGGACTGTAGATGAGAGCTTGCTTAGCATTAAGTTTGGGGTGAGCAAGCAGCTGCGGCTTCTGCCTTCAAGTTCCTGCTTGAGTTCCTGCTCTGACTTCCATTAATGATGGACTGTAACCTACGAGCAAAAATAAACCTGTCCTCCTCTAGTTTGTTTGTGGTCACGGTGTTTATCACAGCAATAGAATGAAAAGCAGACCACCATCTACTATAAGAAGATCTTAGCATCATCGCTTTACATATGACCAACTGAGAACCCAAAGAAAGAAAATTGCTCAGCAAATTGTGGAGAATTACGAAGACCTTAAAACCAACACTTCTAATTTGTAATATATACCCTTTTAAATAATCAGGATTGAATTAATATACTCTAATATTCAGATGCATCTATTTAGAAAAATTTCAAATGTTAATAATCCTTCTTTATTTTATTGAACATAGATTTTTTTTAATACAATGTATTCTGATTTCCGCTCCCCCATCCCTAATTCCTCCTCATTGCCCTCCCAACCTGAACCACACCCTTTCTGTCTATCATTAGAAAACAAACACAGACATTTGAGGAATAATAATAAAATAAAATAACATATAATAAGAGAAGATGAAAACAAACTAATTAGAATAAGACAAAACAACCATCCAAGAAAAGGAACCAAAGAAAAACACAAGAAACATATGTAGATGCAGAGACACACTTCTGTGCACACACGCACAGAAATCCCATAAAAACATGAAGCCAGAAGCTAGAACATATATGCAAATGTTAAAACAAACAAACAAACAAAAAGCTGACTTAATACTATGAGACATAGAAGCTCCAAAGATGCCACAGAGTTTGTTTTGTGTTGGCCAACTGCTGCTGATGTTGCAGAGTTCGAGACTACCAAGAAAGACCAGCAGACCAAAACCTTGGATCTGGACAAGGCCAACAATGGCTTCTCAGATGGAGGACTGGATGGTTTATCCAGTTGTGTATTTGTCTGAATGCCTCTAATTCTGGGAACGTGTCTGGAGGGAGGGTCACTTACTGTGCTCGAATATGTTATGTATATATTCTTCTGTATCATGATTTTTCATTTTTCATGATTTCTAGGCTGTTTGGACTGTCCTTTAACCTCAAAGGTCCAGGTCCCTGAAAGCAGCCACCGTTGTTTTTACTGTTCTCTTGTCCCCTGTGTCTCCTTCTTTTGGTATCTCTATTGTCAAAGGCTCTTGCTTTTTCTGGTAGTTGTGACCTAGTCATCCCTTCAACCCCCTCCAGCTTTTGTAACTTCTGTGAATACCTGGACCCAACAAAATCACACAGGCAGTATTGATAGTTCACTGACTGCTAGGGCTTCTGGATCAACTGAGGTACGTTCTCTCGGGAAGCACATTGGAGCCACTCTAGGATCTTAGTGCCAGTGCTATCACTGGTCTGTTCAGGAAGTTGTCAGGAACTGTGATAATGAGTTCAAAGATATTCCCCACCTTCTCTTCTGTCAGGTTCAGTGTATCAGGTTTTATGTTGAGGTCTTTGATCCATTTGGAGCTGAGTTTTGTGCAAGGTGATAAGTATGGATCTATTTGGATTCTTCTACGTTTGACCATAGAGTTTGACCAACACCATTTATTGAAGATCCTTTCTTTTTTTCGAGTGTATATTTCTGGATTTTTTTATTTTAAAAAGATCAAGTGTCCATAGATGTGTGAATTTTTGCTGGGTCTTCACATAGATTCCATTAGTCAGCAGGTCAGGTTTTATGCCAATGCCCTGCTATCTTATTACTATATCTCTGTAGCACAAATTGAGGTTAGGGATAGTGAGACCTCCAGCAGATCTTTTATTATTTCTGATTGTTTCTTTAGCTATCCTGGGTTTTTTGTGATTCTCTATGAAGCTGAAAATTGTCTTTTCAAGATCTGTGAAGAACTGTTTTAGAATTTTTAGGGGAATTGCATTGAGTCTGTAGATTGCTTTTAGTAGGATGGCCATTTTTACTATGTTAATCCTATTGATCCATGAGCATGGGAGATCTTTCTATCTTCTGGTATCTTCTCCAATTTCTTTCTTCAGTGTCTGAAAGTTTTTATCATACAAATCTTTCACTTACTAGGTTAGAGTTACCTCAAGACATTTTTTTAAGGCTATTGTGAAAAGTGTTGTTTTCCTGATTTCCTTCTTGGTACATTTGTCATTTGTATATGGGAAGGCTGATTTTCGTGAGTTAATTTTGTATCCAGGTACTTTGTTGGAAGTGTTTACCAACTGTAAGACTTTCCTGGGCGAGTTTTTAGGGCCACTTATGTACACTATCATATCATCTGTAAATAAGGATACTTTGACTTCTTCCTTTCCTATTTGTATCCCCAGATCTCCTTCAGTTGTCTTATTTCTCTAGCTAGGACTTCAAGTACTATTTGAATATGAATGGAGAGAGTAGACAACCTTGTTTTGTTCCTGATTTTTAGTGGAATTGCTTTGAGATTCTCTCCATTTAAGAAGATGTTGGCTATAGGTTTGTTGGAAACTTCCATTATTATGTTGAGCCATGTCCTTTATATCCCTAATCTCTTCAGGACTCTTATCATGTAGGGATGTTGGATTATGTCAAAGGCCTTTTCTACATCTAATAAAACAATGATGTGGGGTTTTTTTCCCTTTCAGTTTGTTTGTGGGGTGGATTACACTCATTATACTGAAACATCCCTGCGTCACTGGGATGAATCCTACTTGATGATGGTGAATGGTCTTTGTGATGTGTTCTTGGATTCAGTTTGCAAGTATTGTATTGAGAATTTTTGCATCTGTGATCATAAGGGAATTGGTCTGTAATTCTCTTTCTTTGTTGGGGCTTCATGTGGTTTGATATCGGAGTAGTAACTTTAGCCTCATTAAAAGAATCAGGTGATGTTTGATCTGTTTCTATTTTGTGGAATAATTTGAGGGATATTGGCATTAACTCCTCTTTGAAAGTCTGGCAGAATTCTGGGCAAAAACTGTCTGGCCCTAGACTTTTCTGTTTTGTTTTGTTTTGTTTTGTTTTGTTTTGTTTTGTTTTGTTTTGTTTTGTTGTTGGGCACTTTCAATTACAGCTCCTATGTCACTGGGGGTTAAAGGCTTGTTTAGATTTTTTTTTTTTTTGGTTTTTTGAGACAGGGTTTCTCTGTGTAGCTTTGCACCTTTCCTGGAACTCACTTGGTAGTCCAGGCTGGCCTCGAACTCACAGAGATCTGCCTGGCTCTGCCTCCCGAGTGCTGGGATTAAAGGCGTGCGCCACCACCGCCCTAAAGGCTTGTTTAAATTGCCTCTCAGATCTTAACTTTGCTAGGTGGTGTATACCAAAAAAAATTATCCATTTCTTTTCAGTTTTCCCATTTAGTGGTAGAGTTCGATTTTTGAAGTATGTCTTTATGATTCTCTGGATTTCCTTAGTGTCTACTGTTATGCCTATCTTTATTTCATTTTGTCAATTTGGATATTCTTACAGTCTTTCAGTAAATTTGAATAAGGGTTTGTCAATCTTACTGATTTTCTCAAGATCCAACTCTCTGTTTTATTGATTCTTTGTATTATTTTTGTTGGTTTGTTTCTATGTTATTCATTTCAGCCCAGAGTTTGATTATTTCTTGCTATCTATTCCTTTCGGGTGTGATTTTTCTTTTTGTTCTAGAGCTTTCAGGTGTGCTGAAATTAGTTACTAAATACTGGAATTAGTTACTAGTATGAGATCTCTCCTTTTTTTTTCTTTATTGGTTTTTTTTGAGACAGTTTCTTTGTGTGGCTCTGGCTCTCTTGGAACTCACTCTGTAGACCAGGCTGGCCTCAAACTCAGAGATTCACCTGCCTCTGCCTCCTGGGTGCTGGGATCAAAGGCATGCACCACCACTGCCTGGCCCAATTTTTTTATGTAGGCACTTACTGTTATGAACTTGCCCCTTACAGCAGCCTTCATTGTGTCCCGTAAGTTTGGGTATGTTATGTAGTCATTTTCATTAAATTCTAGAAAGTCTAATTTCTGTCTTGACCCATTTTTCATCCAGTGGAGAGTTGTTTAGTTTCCATGACTTTGTAAGATTTCTGTTGTTGTTGATGTCCAACTTTAATCCATGGTAGTCAGATAGGATGTAGGTAGTTAATTCAATTTTCTTGCATCTGTTGAGCTTAGCATGTGTCCCAGTATGTGGTCAATTTTGGAAAAGTGCTGAGAAGAAGATATATTCTTTTGTGTTTGCGTGAAATGTTCTGTAAATACTTGTTAAGTCCATTTGGTTTATTAAGTCTGTTAGCTCCAGCATTTCTGTTTAGTTTTTGTCTGGATGCCCTGTCTGTTGGTGAGAGTGGGTTATTGAAGTCACCCACTGTCACTGTGCGAGAGTCAATGTGTGGATTTTATGAAGTAGTGTTACTTTTATGAAGTTGAGCGTCCTTGTAGTTGATGCATAGATGTTAAGAACTGCAATGTCCTCTTAGTAGATTTTTTCATTTGATGAGTATGTAGTGTCCTTCTTTAGCTTTTCTGATTAGTTTTGCTTTGAAGTCTGTTTTGTCCGATATTAAAACAGCTACACTGGCTGGCTTCTTAACGTCCATTTACTTAGAATACCTTTTTCCATCCCTCTACCCTGAGGTAATGTCTATCCTTGATGTTAAGGTGTGTTTCTTGGATGCAGCAGAAGGATGAGTGCAGGTTTAAAACATTCTGTTAATCTGTATCTTTTTACTGGGTAATTAAGATCGTTAATGTTAAGAGTTATCGTTGAGCAGTACTTGTTAATTCTTATTATTTTGTTGTGGCAATGCGGGTTTTTTTCCCCCTTATTCTGTTGATTGCTGGTCTGATAATATTTACTCCTTATTTTTTTTGCATATGGTTAGTCTCCTAAAGTTGAAGTTTTCCTTCAATGCCTTCTATATGACTGGATCTATAAATAGATACTGCTTGAATTTGTTTTTATCATGGAATATCTTTTGTTCTCAATCTATTGTGATTGAAAGTTTTGCTGGGTATAACGGTGTGGACTGACATCTGTGGTCTCTTAGAGTCTATAAAACATCTGTCAATGACCTTCAAGATTTTAGAGTCTCCATTGAATAGTTATTGTAATAGGTCTGCCTTTATATGTTATTTGATCTTTTTACCTTGCAACTCTTAGTATTCTTTCTTGTTTTGTACATTTAGTGTTTTGATTATTATGTGTCAAGGGTTTCTTTTATGGTCCAGTCTATCTGGTGTTCTATATGTTTCTTGTACCTTAATAGGCATCTCCTTCTTGAGCTTAGAGAGATTTTCTTCTATGATCTTGTTGAAAATATTTTCTGTGCCTTTGACATAAATTTCTTCTTCTTCCACTATCCCTATTATTCTTAGATTTGTGGTCTTTTCATAGTGTCCCAGATTTCTTGGAAGTATTTTGCCTAATTTTTTTTTTTTTTTAGATTTAACATTTTCTTTAACTGGGGTACCCATTTCTTCTATCATGTCTTCAATGACTGAGATTCTCTCTTCCATCTCTTATATTCTGTTGGTGAGGCTTGCTTATGAGGTTCCTGTTGGAGTTCCTAAATTTTTCATTTCCAGATTTCCTTCAGTTTGGATTTTTTGTTGATTCTGTTTCTACTTTCATGTCTTAAACTGCTTTCTTCATTTCCTTCCTCTGTTTGTGTTTCCATAGATTTTTTAATGGATTTATTCGTTTCCTCTGTAAGAACCTCTAACATATTCATAAAGGCTATTTTGAAGTCCTTGTCTTGTGCTTCAACTATATTTGCCCTTCTTGGATTCTACTACTGTAGGAGGGCTACAGGGCTTTAGTGGAGTCATATTGTCCTGGTTGTTATTAATTTTGCTTTTAAACGAATGTCTAGGCATATGGGTTTGGGATGATTGTGATTCTAGGTACTAAAATCTGGTCTTGTCTTTGTTGAGTGGGTGTTTTATTTCTTGGTTTCTGTTGCCCTCTCTGGCAGCAGAGAATGTGATAGCATGGGTCGTCTGGTAGGGAATGTGTTTTAGATCCTGCCATCTGTGGCCTCTAGGCATTCTGGAAAGAAATTATTTTCTTGGTATTGGAGGTGACACCTAAAGATGGTGATGAGCTAGAAAGGGTCTACAGGAGGGAGGAAAGGATGGTGTGCCATCAGGAGCTGCTTAGTCCCCTGGGAGTGGGAGCAGAGAAGGAGTGGAGCAACAACAGCAAGTGGTCTGTTACAGAGCTGAGCATGAGACTGGGGGATTGGCTTTGGAGGAGAGAGGAGACCTAGAGATCACCTGCTTGCTTCCTTCCTTTTCTATTTGTTTAAGTTTGGGACGAGCTGAGATTTTATTTCCCAAGGAGCACAAATACCTCTTCCTGTTTATCCAGCCATCCTTTCCTTCTCCATGTGCTAAGTGGAATGCATTACCTAAGTACCATATTTAATTTTAAAAATAATCTCACTTTACAAATGAGGAAACAAGTTTTTTTTAAGAATTACATCATTTTATACATAATGAAGAAGAAACTAGAAGCCTGAAATGTTTATTCTACCCAATGCTTCTTAGGGGGTTTGCTCTACTGTTAGAAGTTGAAGAAACCTATTCTGCCCATTCTCCTTGTCCTACTCCAAACTGTTCTTTCCATAGATTATAAGTTGCTAGATTTTTTTTAACTTTTATTGGTTCTTTGTGGATTTCACATCATGCATTCCAATCCCACTTCTCTTCCCTCTGCCCTTGCAACCTCCTACCAAATCAAAACCAAATTTAAAAAAGAAAGAAGGAAACAGAATAAAACAAAGCAAAACAAAACCAGGAAAAAAAAAAAGGAGAAGACTCTTATTGTGGAAGCTGTAGTGTGACCCATTAAGACACACAGTTTACCCTTGAGTTCATTCACCTTTACTTGAAAGTGTTCTTTGCCATGAATTATTAGTCTGGCTCGAGGCCTCTGGTTTCTGCTATTGTTTTCACCAATAATAGGCTCTCACTGGGGCTCCTCTTGGATACCCTGTTGTCCTATGTCATGGAGATCCTGCTGTTTTGGATCTGTAGGATGGTCCCCTTCATGTGATCCAACAGTTCATAGATGTAGTGGATGCTGGGGTGGGCTAACTCATAGCCCTGATTCTGAGCCTGGGTGGCAGTTGGTCAGCCTGCCAGTTTTCCAGCCCAAGAGCTCTCCAGCACTGCCTCCACTAGCTCACCCAATGCAGCCTGCAGCAACAAGAGAGATTATAAGTTTCTAACAACCTCCAAGTGCAATATTTGTAAACTAGGAACATCTTACCTATGAATTTATAATGACATTACATGAAAATAAGAAGTAGATACATTTCTAAATAAAACACTATATATCTTTCTCCAAATTTTACCAAATCAAGTGATTTTTTT
>CABHPH010116009.1:0-10751 GCA_902168325.1 Peromyscus nudipes
GAGCACATAAACTGGAGTAACCATAGAAACCATGAAATAAAAGAAATCATGGTGGAGATACAAGGAATTATAGAGAGGGGGATTGTAGAACATAGGTTTTATGAAGGATGAAATGAGAAAAATGAGATGTCTTTAATGGGGCAGTAGGGAGGGAGGGCAATACAGAGAGGGGGTGGGAGGAGGGATAACTAACACTAAGAATGCTTGAAAAGGCCATAGAGAAAAATTATAAGCTTACTTAAAATTATATATATATATATATATATATATATATATAATTACTTTAAATGAAGTTATGTCACTTGAGGTAATAATGCTTCTTGAAGACTCAAACTAACTAACAAGAACCCCACTGCCAGGCATGAAAAACCTACATTAGAGTTGTTGGTCATTGGAGTATGACAGACACTCAAAACAATAAAGAGAATTTCAGTTGCCCTTGGTTGCCTTCCCAGCCTTGAAGATAAAACCCCATTGCTGAAGACCCATGCACTTTGAACATAAGACTTGGAGGAATCCAGCTGGATCTGACCTCAAAGCTTACTTCCTGGCATCTATCTAGCATTCATATTTTCAAAAAGAGCTATGCAAGCTGACAAAGAGTAAAAGCAATCAATAGTCCTACCCAGCTACAAAGCCTAAGAAACACAGAAATGACCAAGAACACAAAATATCCTAAGAGGTACAATAGTGTCACATATCTTGTGGGTATCCAAAAGCCCTCTAATTGCACTTAAGGCCTGCTCAGTAAATAATAGAAACTTAGCCAACAACCTCTGAGTGATGAGGCCATGGACCCTAGAGGAGAACCTACAATTGCAGTTTCGTAAACCAATATAATTTCTAACTGCTTTCTAAAGACTTATCCTAATAAACACAGATATATGTCTCTTTCACTCTTTCTTTTAAAAAAAAGCATCTCTTTGTAGTGGACAGAGACCACTAAAAAAAAGCAACAATTGGTCAAAATGTAGAGAACAGCTGAGTGCGGGATGTTCAAACCCAGTTGATACATTTACAACAGAACTTTTGCACCTAAGGCTCAGGTAACATCATAGAAGAGGGGGTAGAAATATTGTAAGAGCCAGAGAACAAGGAAGTATGTGTGAGATAGTATCTTCTGTATATAACAGAGAAGTTGTATTCATGAAATCTTAAGAATATGGTAACTAATCAAGACATGCACAACGATGACGCCAGTTGAAATGCCAACATTAATGGGGGAAAATCTCATAGTGCCTAACCCCTAGAAGAGGTGGTACAGACAATTAATTGTGGTGGTATTGTATTCCCCAAAATACTGTGCACTCTAATAAATTTATCTGGGGTCAGAGACAGAACAGCCACAATATTAAACATAGAGGTTAGGCAGTGGTAGCACATGCCTTTAATCCTAGCATTTCAGAGGCAGAAATCCATCTGTTCAAGGATACAGCCAAGCATGGTGACTCATGCCTTTAATCCCAGAAAGCGCCTTTAATCCCAGGGAGTGGTGGTAGAAAGCAGAAAGGAACATAAGGCGTGAGGACCAGAAACTAGAAGCATTTTGGCTGGTTAAGCTTTTGGCCTGGTTAAGCATTCAGGTTTCTAGCAGCAGTTCATCTGAGACTCATTCTGGATCCTCATCACTCAGAGGCCTCCAGTGTGAGGAAACAAGACCAGCTGAGAAGTTGGCCAGGTGAGGTTAGCTGTGGCATGTTCTGTCTCTCTGACCATCCAGCATTTCACCCCTATAACTGGCCCCGGGTTTGATTTTATTAATAAGACTCTTTAAGATTCATGGTACAATTAATGGCTGCTGAGAAGGTAAGAATCAGTCTTCTCCAAGGATAATGCCCCTCATAGGCTATCCACTTACAAGTGGTCATCTCTGAACACATATACAAATGACAACACTAAATGAACTCCACAGGTTGAAGTTGGAGAGGGTGGAGAAGGGGGCACTTTAGAAATGATGTTGCACATGTAGAAAATACTTTTAAAAAATGAAAAATTTAGATTAAAATTGATTTAAAAGGTAATAAGTTTTTTATTTTATAAATGCAGATCAGTATTTACAATTATTTCTCTAAAACAACCATTTGATATACAATAAATAAAAATAAATGATAATTTTGATCTCAAAGACATTTTCTAACTCTACAATTTTCATAGGGTGACAATAATTACCCTGAGGCATATTCTCTGATATTGGCTCAATTACTCTTGACCCATACTATTAATTCACTTGAAATTACCTTTATGTTACTAGAGAAAGTATCACTTGAGGCAATGTATAAATTTTTAACTTCCTGTAGTAAATAGCATATGATATGTTCAACAGCCATTTTGGCCTATATTGAAGAACTAGATCAGTTATATTAAAATAATTATATAACTTCTAAAATTAAATGTGGCATATAGAAGACCATTTGTACAGTAAAAATGTATAAGTAGTTTATTTTTATGCACTAGGCTGTCAAGAAATATATGTTTTGGGTCACAAAGTAATTCTCACTGAAAATCGTCAATGGTGATGAGATTTAATAAACTTCTAAAGAAAGTTGTATTTATGCTATTCTATTTACTATTTTAAACTCCAAGCATCATGGGGTAAATATTCATACATTTTATATTTCTTTACCCATGTCATAATTCCAGGATATGTAAAACAACAGAGTGCTGTGGGATGTCCTGTATGTTGTGAATAGATAAAACGCTGATTGGCCAGTAGCCAGCCAGGAAGTATGGAATAGGTGGGACAAACAGAGAGGAGAGGCTGGGAGGTGGAAGTCTAGAGGAGACAACAGCCTGCCTTCCAGGGAGCTTCATGTAAAGGCAGCAGGTAAAGCCACTGAACACGTGGTGACATATAGATTAGCAGAAATGGGCTCAGTATAAGAGTAAGAGCTAGACAATGGTAGGCCTGAGCTAATGGCCGAGCAGTTTAAATAATATAAGCGTCTGTATGTTTATTTTATAAGTGGGCTACAAGACTGCTGGGGCTTGGCAGGACCCATAGAGAAAAACTTCAGCTACAACAAACAGTTGGGAAATTAAATGATATATATCTAAGGTTTAAAATAAAGAGGACCAACAAGTTAGCTCACTAGGGTAAGAGTGCCATGTGGTCACACATATACAAACATATCTACAATAAATAAATAAGGCCAGGAGTTGGTGGCTCACACCTTTATCCCATCACTTGGGAGTCAGAACCAGGCAGATCTCTGTGAGTTCAAGGTCAGCCTGGTCTACAGAGCGAGATCAAGGACACGCACCAAAACTACACAGAGAAACTCTGTCTCAAAACAAACAAACAAACAAACAAATAAATAAATAAATAAATAAATAAATAAATAAATTTATGATTTTTTTAAAACACCAAAAGAATAAAGAGAGAAAAAGGAAGACCACAAAGAAACAGGGAAAGTGAACAACTGAAAACTGATGTGATGAACACCTGAATCTCAGTATTAATGTAAACAGACAGCAGAATTGTAAGTCTGGGGACAGAATGTACTCCACAGTAAGCACAAGGCCAGCCTGGGCTACATACGGAGATCCAGTCTCAAAAAAGTTAAATAAGAAATACAGGTAGGCCAGGCAGTGGTGTTGCATACCTTTAATCCCAGCACTAGGGAGGCAGAGGCAGGTGGGTCTCTGTGAGTTGGAGGCCAGCCTGGTCTACTGAGTGAGTTCCAGGACAGGTACCAAAGCTACACAGAGACACCCTGTCTTGAAAATCAAACAAGCAAACAAACAAACAAACAAATAAATGAAGGCAATAAAGTGCTTTCATCAAGTAAAATATAGATAGAAAGTAATTATCATCCAGTATCTTTTTAAAAGAAAGCCTAATTTTCTAGTACCTAATCCCAATATTTGGTGCAAGATGGAATTATGTAGGAAAATGTTAAAATGCAGATGTTCCATTTCTTCCCAAAATCACCAAATGAAAAATTCTTAGAGCTACTGTCTAGGTGCATCTCTGTTTGCAAACACTGCTCACTATTACAAAATCTTGGCCTATGAGGAGGAAAAAAGAAAGCAAACAAAACAAACAAAGTAAATGAAAAAAAAACAAGTTACTAATGCATTTAAACAACCAAGTTACTAGCCAGTTCTATTCTGCTCAGTAGTCTTTGTTGATCACTCTGAGCACAGAAGTCCAAGATGATGAGAACTAAGAAAACTTCCTTCGATATATAATTAAACAGGGCTTTGTGACCTTGAAGGGAACAGCATTAGAAATTGATGAAGGTTGACTTCCAATTGTGAGAAAATGAAATGAAGTGAGAAAATGAAATGGAAGCAGTTAGAATAATCTTTAAGAAGATAAAATGGAACTGTTCTCTGATACAGAGCCTGCCAGCATCCGACTAGACTAAGAGTTGAGTCTTTATCCTCATACCAAACACCCCAGGCTCTAGGCTTTGGGCCCAGGGTCACAACCCTTTGCCCCTATACCCCCACCCATTGCAGTTCCAGTTTCAGGCAAGTTGGCAGCCAGACCTCCTGCACACAGAACAGACCACCACCATCCCCCATCAGACCCTGTAACCCAAGCCCCACCTCCCCCAAATCCCACCCACCCTCTGAGACTACAACTGTTCCCTGAGACAGAGCCTGCCAGCACCCAACTGGACTAAGAGGCCAGTTGGCAGGCAGACATCCTGCAGACAGGTCAGACTACCACCATCTACCACATGGTAAGACTGCAGCTACTCCCTGAGACAGAGCCCACAAGCACAAGTTGGACTAAGAGATGCTCCCTAAGAAAAGAAGTCCATCAGCAACGACTAGACCAAGAGCTCCCACTGGATGAAGAGTATCAATCAGACCAAGAGAGGCTTCCTCAGACACAGACACTGCTTGCACCAAGTGGAGAAAGAGATGGGTAGACGCCAGTGCAAAAATACAGTCAACAACATAAAAACCAATATGACTCCATCAGAACCTACATCAGCAAGACCTGAACATCCCAGCACAGAAGAAATAGAAGATATATACCATAAAAAGGACTTTGAGAAGATATTAGAGATCTTAAAAGAGGAAATGAAAAATTCCCTTAAAGAAATCAAGGAAAAGTCAAACAAAAAATGGGAAGAAATCAGTAAATCCCTTGAAAGCCAAGAGAAAGCAAATAAACAATTGAGGTTAACAGTTCAAGATTTCAAAACAAAATGGGGTCAATAAAGAAGTCACAAACTGAGGTAATTCTGGAAGTGGAAAATCTGAGTAAACAAACAGGAACTACAGATGCAAGTATAATCAACAGAATGCAATAGATGGAAGAGCAGATCTCTACTGTTGAAGATACGGTAGAAGAAATAGACTCATCAGTCAAAGAAAACACTAAAACCAACAAAGTCATGACCCAAAATGTCCAGGAAATTTGGGACACCATGAAAAGACCAAACCTAAGAATAATAGGAATAGAAGAAGGAGAAGAATATCAACTCAAAGGCACAGCAAATATATTCAACAAAATCATGGAAGAAAACTTTCCCAACCTAAAGAAGGAAATGCCTATAAAAATACAAGAAGATTACAGAACACCAAATAGACTGGATCAAAAAAAAAAGTCTCCTGCCACATAAAAATCAAACCACTAAACATACAGAATAAAGAAAAAATATTAAGAGCTGCAAAGGAAAAAGGCCAAGTAACATATAAAGGCAGACCCATAAGAATAACACCTGACTTCTCAATGGAGACTCTAAAAGCCAGCAGGTCCTGGTCAGATGTTATGCAGATGCTAAGAGACCATGGATGCCAACCCAGACTATTATACCCAGAAAAACTCTCAATCAACATAGACGGAGTAAACAAAATATTCCATGATAAAAAAAGATTTAAACAATACCTCTCCACAAATCCAGCCCTACAGAAAGCACTTGAAGGAAAAATCCAACCTAAGGAAGTTAGATACACCCATGAAAACACAGGCAATAGATAGTCCCATACCAACTAATACCAAAGAAGGGAAACATAAAACACTACCACCAAAAAATAACAGGAATTAGCAATAACAGGTCATTAATATCCATCAATATCAATGGTCTCAATTCACCTATAAGAAGACACAGGCTAACAGAATGGATACGAAAACAAAATCCATCCTTTTGCTGCATACAAGAAACACACCTCAACTTCAAAGACAGACACTACCTCAGAATAAAAGGCTGGGAAAAGACATTCCAATCAAATGGATTTAAGAAGCAAGCTGGTGTAGCTATCCTAATATCTAATAAAATAGACTTCAAACTAAAATCAACTGAAAGAGATCAGGAAGGACACTACATATTTATCACAGGGAAAATCTGACAAGATGGAGTCTCAATTCTGAATATTTATGCCCCAAATATAAGGGCACTGACATTTGTAAAAGAAACATTAATAAAGCTCAAATTGCACATCAAACCCCATACACTTGTAGTGGGAGACTTCAACACCCCACTCTCACCAATGGACAGGTCTGCCAGACAGAAACTTAACATAGAAATAAGGGAACTAACAGACATTATGACTCAAATAGACTTAATAGATATCTACAGAATATTCCGCCCTAAAACAAAAGAATATACCTTCTTTTCAGGACCCCATGGAACCTTCTCCAAAATCGACCACATGCTTGGTCACAAAGCAAATCTCAACCAATACAAAAATTTGAATAACCTCCTGTGTCTTATCAGACCACCATGGCTTAAAGTTAGATTTCAACAACAACAAAAATTACAGAAAGCCTACAGTCTCATGGAAACTGAATAATGCCCAATTGAATCACCAATGGGTCAAGGAAGAAATTAAAGATTTTCTAAAATTCAATGAAAACAAATGTACAACATACCCAAACTTATGGGACACCATGAAAGCAGTGCTAAGAGGAAAAATCATAGCTCTAAATGCCCACATAAAGAAGTTGGAGAAATCTCACACTAGTGACTTAACAGCACAACTGAAAGCTCTAGAACAAGAAGAAGCAAACTCACCCAGGAGAAACAGACATCAGGAAATAATCAAATTGAGGGCTGAAATCAATAAAATAGAAAGAAAGAGAACAATACAAAGAATGAATGAAACAAAGAGTTGGTTCTTTGAGAAAATCAAAAAGATAGATAGGCCCTTATCAAATTAACCAAAAAAGCAGAGAGAGAGAGCATCCAAATTAACAAAATCAGAAATAAAGGGGGGACATAACAACTGACAATGACGAAATCCAGAGAATCATCAGGTCATACTTCAAAAACCTGTACTCCACAAAATTGGAAAATCTGAAAGAAATGGACAATTTTCTGGATAGGTACCCCATACCTAAGTTAAATCAAGACCAGATAAATTATGTAAAGAGACCAATAACCCCTAAGGAAATAGAAGCAGTCATTAAAAGTCTCCCAACCAAAAATGCGCAGGACCAGATGGTTTCAGCTCAGAATTCTACCAGATTTTCAAAGAAGAGCTAATACCAATACTCTTCAAATTTTTCCACAACATAGAAATAGAAGGAACATTATCAAATTCTTTTTATGAGGCTACAGTTACCCTGATATCCAAACCACACAAAGATGCAACAATAAAAAGAAAACTACAGACCAATATCCCTCATGAACATTGATGCAAAAATACTCAATAAAATACTGGCTAACCAAATCCAGGAACACATCAAAAAAATTATTCACCATGACCAAGTAGGCTTCATCCCAGTGATGCAAGGATGGTTCAACATTTGAAAACGTGTCAATGTAATACACCATATAAACAAACTGAAAGAAAAAAAAAACACATGATCATCTCATTGGATGATGAAAAAGCCTTTGACAAAATTCAACACCCCTTCATGATAAAGGTTCTAGAGAGATCAGGAATACAAGAAACATACCTAAACATAATAAAGACAATTTACAGCAAGCCAACAACCACCATCAAATTAAATGGAGAGAAACTCAAAGTGATTCCACTAAAATCAGGAACAAGACAAGGCTGTCCACTCTCCCCATACTTATTCAATATATAACTTGAAGTTCTAGCTAGAGCAATAAGACAACAAAAGGAGATCAAGGGAATACAAATTGGAAAGGAAGAAGTCAAACTTTCATTATTTGTAGACGATAAGATAGCATACATAAGTGACCCCAAAAATTCTACCATGGAACCCCCACAGCTGATAAACTCCTTCAGTAAGGTGGCAGGATACAAGATTAACTCAAAAAATCAGTAACCCTCCTATATACAAATGAAAAAGGGGCTGAGAAAGAAATCAGAGAAACATCACCCTTTACAATAGCCACAAATAATATAAAATATCTTGGGGTAACTCTAACTAAGCAAGTAAAAAACCTGTATGATAAGAACTTTAAGTCTCCGAAGAAAGAATTGAAGAAGATATCAGAAAATGGAAAGATACTCATGGATAGGTATATCAACATAGTAAAAATGGCAATCTTACCAAAAGCAATCTATAGATTCAATGCAATCCCCATCAAAATCCCAACACAATTCTTCACAGACTTGGAAAGAACAATACTTAACTTTATATGGAAAAACAATAAACCTAGAATAGCTAAAAGAATCCTGTATAATAAAACAACCTCTGGAGGCATCATGATCCCTGACCTCAAGCTCTACTATAGAGCTATAGTAATAAAAACAGCTTGGTACTGGCATAAAAACTGACATGTGGACCAATGGAATCGAATTGAAGACACTGACATTAATCCATACACCTATGAACATAAGATTTTCGACAAAGAAGCCAAAACTGTACCATGGAAAAAAGAAAGCATCTTCAACAAATGGTGCTGGCATAACTGGATGTCAACATGCAGAAGATTGCAAATAGATCCATATCTGTCGCCATGCACGAAACTCAAGTATAAGTGGATCAAAGACCTCAACATAAGTCCAGTTACACTGAACTTGATAGAAGAGAAAGTAGGAAGTAGTCTGGAACAAATTGGCACAGGAGACCACTTCCTAAATATAACACCAGTAGCACAGACACTGAGAGCGACAATTAATAAATGGGACCTCCTGAAACTGAGAAGCTTTTGTAGAGCAAAGGACACAGTCAATAAGACCAAACGACAGCCTACAGATTGGGAAAAGATCTTCACCAACCCCACATCTGAAAGAGGACTGATCTCCAAAATATATAAAGAACTCAAAAAGCTAGACATCAAAATACTGAACAACCCAATTAAAAATGTGCTACAGAGCTTAACAAAGAATTCTCAATAGAAGAATCTCAAATGGCTGAAAGGTATTTAAGGAATTGCTCAACATCCTTAGTCATCAGGGAAATGCAAATCAAAATGACTCTGAGATACCATCTTACAACTGTCAGAATGGCTAAGATCAAAAACACTGAAGACAGCTTATGCTGGCGAGGATGTGGAGCAAGGGGAACACTCCTCCACTGTTGGTGGGAATGCAAACGTGTACAACCACTCTGGAAATCAGTATGGCAGTTTCTCAGAAAATTTGGAATAATTCTTCCTCAAGACCCAGTTATACCACTCTTGGGCATATACCCAAGGAATGCTCAATCTTACCACAAGGACACATGCTCAACTATGTTCATATCAGCATTATTCGTAATAGCAAGAACCTGGAAACAACCTAGATGTCCCTCAACTGAAGAATGGATAAAGAAAATGTGGCACATATACACAATGGAGTACTACTTGGCAGTAAAAATCAATGATATCATGAAATTTGCAGGCAAATGGAGGGATCTAGAAAATATCATCTTGAGTGAGGTAACCCAGACTCAGAAGGGCAAACATAGTATGTACTCACTCATAAGTGGATACTAAATGGGAGGGAAGGGATGGCTAGACTGCAACCCACAACTCCAGAGAGCCTAGCTAACAGGGAAAGACCCTAAGAGGGACACACGGATGATCCTGTGAAGGAAAAGTGGATGAGATCTACATGAGTGGACTGGGGGGGTGGCAGAGGGCAAGGAGTGGGGAATGAGAACACAGGGTAATGGGAGGGTCAAGCTGGAACAGGGACAGAGTGGGAAGGCAGGGAGGAAGATATCATGATAGATCATGACATTATGGGAATAGGAAGATGCAGGGTTCTGGGGAGGCTCTCAGGAGCCCACAAGTTTGATCCCACCTTGGTCTACTGGCAGTGGTCCAGAGAGTGCCTGGACCATTCTACTCTAGTGACCAGCCTAGCAAATAACCTAACTGTCATCATAGGGCCTTTGTCCACTGACAGATGGATGCAGATACAGAGAACCATGGCCAGGCACCAGGCTAAGCTCCAGGAATCCAATTGATGAGAGAGAGGATAGATAACTGCAGGCAAGGGACGTCAAGATCATGATGGGAGGACATGCAGAGATGACTGGCCACACTAGTGGAAGCCCATGAACTGTGGACTGGTGGCTGTGGAGCCCTCATGGGACTGGACTAGGCCCTCTGGACACGGAAGATGGTTGTTTGGCTCAAACTGTTTGGGGGGCACCCAGGCATGGAGATTGGGATCTGTCCCTGGTCTATGGGTAGGCTTCTAGAATCTGGTGCCTGTGGTGTGACACCTTGCACAGCCTTGGTGCAATGGGAAGGGGCTTGGACCTGCCTAGGCTCAGTGTGCTTGGCTTTGCTGACTCCCCATGGGAGACCTCGATTTGGGGGATGTGGGTATGTGGGGTGGCTTGGGAAAGAGTGCTGGGAGGTGGGAGGAGGGAGGAGGGGGTTCTGTGGATAGCATTTGGAGTGAGTAGAAAATTTCTTAATAAAGAAAAATGAAAAAAA